>JAAWVA010000036.1:3063662-3100496 GCA_015227895.2 Colaptes auratus
GGAGTTTTGTTCCAGCCACAGCATCAACTCTGTAAGCCTATGGAGCTGCTCTGTAGTCGGCTCAGAGCTCAGAGGCCTGTGGTCATATTCAGTGACATAGCACCGCACCTGCAACGCACTGATGTTTGCTCCTAGGTTTCCACACAGGCAGACAGGTCTGACACTTGAAGTCCCTTAGACTAGAAACCCCAGATCCTAATTTCTTTCCTGCACTGTGTACTTGTGTGGTGCTGGTAACCTAATTCTACATCATTTATAAGCACAGCAGTTGTCTTCAGTCTTAGACTAACTGTGGATTCAGCCAATGCCACCAGTCCATCAAAGGCCAGTGCCTATTATCTGGAGGACTAAAGACACTTACATGAAGATATTGGCTGTTTTCTGAAGGAAGTCAACCTCCTGCTTGTCAGAGTCTGAGATCATGCAGTGTTCAATCACATGAAGGAGGGCTCAATGACATCAAACACCAAGGGGTTCTCTGACTGCTTAGTCAGGAACACTTCACACCAGATCCAGCACCTGCAGACACAAGAGCCACTGGCATGAGAACTCATGGGGACAGAGAAACATGATGGAGCTATCCAGAGCAGCTCCTTCAGACTGCAGTGGGCTACACAGGGGGATTTGCAGCTGAGATTTGTACACCTTCTGCCCCCATTTGTACTGCTAGGGCATGAGAAAATGAAAACTAACGTTTTAAAAAAAGGTTTTAAAGGCTGCCTACAGTCTTCAGCCTATTTTGTGCAGTGACACCATTTAGAAACAGCAGTGAAGAGATCACTGTCACCTGACCAGACCTGCAGTCACTGTAACTTGGCACATACCAGCATCACTGACTGATAGCTTTCACACCCTAATCTGACACAGATTTCTCTAAGTGAACAGCTGTACCTAGCCCTGGTCCTGAGTGTCCCTAGGTCCTGGAGCATCCCGGCAGTCCATGCTGACACCAGGTGGCCTGAAGCCAGTATTACACTCAAAAGCAAGCAGGGATGTTGGCCATAATCCCCCTGATGTTTTAAGTGTAACAAGCAAAAAAATAACCCACAAACCCCCCCTTCACGGCAAAATTACCAGAGGGGTTTCATGCAGGTCACACTAAGGCACATCCAGCTTGCCCAGTTTACACAAACTGACAGACTGTTGGACGTTGAGATGTTTCTTTCTTGCAAGAGTGATCAGACATTGGAACAGGCTGCTCAGGGAGGTGGTGGAGTCACTGTCCCTGGAAGTGTTCCAGAAACATGGCACTTTGGGACACGTTTTAATGGCCATGGTGGTGTTAAGTCGGTGTTTGGACTTGATGATCTTAAAGGTCATTTCCAATGAAAACAATTCTATATTCTACTGAAATCCTGAGACACTGTCTTTGGGTAGTTGTGGGGAAGGATCTCATCAGCTGAAGTGTGCAGCTCCCAGCAAATGGAAGCCACAGTTCACTTTTTGACAGCACAGTCCTGTGTTAGTTTTTAAGCAGGCATGTGAAGCCCCCCGGCTACTGACCACAGTCCTGTGCAAAGCCACAACAATCCAGGCCTGACCTCCAGGAGCCTATGCATACAGGAGTGTCCAAGCTGTTTACTGCTGTGAAGTACTTGTGGCATGCAGTAGGCTAACAGCTAACATGTTAGTAAGCCAGGGGCCTTCAAACACATCCTTCCCTCCTACCTTTATCTTGAAATCCTCCGCAGGATCTTCTCTTTCCGCATTTTGTCTTTCCATCCTTCTTCGCCTGGATGCGCTTCTTGCTGCTCTGCAAAAAGGGCTGAGATGTTCTTGTCAAGAGCCATCATAGCTTCATCATCCAGCTCTTCATCACTCTCAGCTCCTGCTCTGCCTTTAGATTTCAGAATGGAAAGACCACATGTCATTTCATGTACTTCAAAGAGACAGCAGGGAGAGACCCAAAGCCGAGAGAAGAGTCAGCAATCAACAGTAGGATGTAGCTTCCTCTAGACCCAGAATAACAACATAGGGAGGGGAAGTAGATCACAGAATCATAGAATCAATAAGGCTGGAAAAGACCTCAAAGATCATCAAGTCCAACCTGTCACCCAACACCTTATGACTAAACCATGGCACCAAGTGCCACATCCAATCTCTTTTTGAACACCTCCAGGTTGTGACGGCCACCACTTCCCTGACCAGCACATTCCAATGGCTAACAACTCTCTCTGGGAAGAACTTTCTCCTCACCTCCAGCCTAAACTTCCCCTGGCACAGCTTGAGACTGTGTCCTCTGGTGCTGGTTGCCTTTGAGAAGAGACCAACCCCTCCTGGATACAACCTCCCTTCAGGTAGTTGTAGAAAGCAAAAGGTCTCCCCTGAGCCTCCTCTTCTCCAGGCTGAGGTGGGACTCAATGATCTTGAAGATCTTTTCCAACCTGGTTAATTCTATTCTATTCTAAGCAACCCCAGCTCCCTCAGCCTCTCCTCACAGGGCTGTGCTCGAGACCTCTTCCCCAGCCTCACTGCCCTTCTCTGGACACATTCAAGAGTCTCAATGCCCTTCTTAAATTGAAGGGCCCAGAACTGGACACAGTACTCAAGTGTGGCCTAATCAGTGCTGAGTACAGGAGCACAATGACTTCCCTGCTCCTGCTGGCCACACTATTTCTGACGCAGGCCATCAACAAGAAATCTAGCTCATATTTCCTACCAGGTAATCCTGCCTGCACAGTACTAACACACAGGGCTAGAGGACTGGGAGAGGGAAAATGCTGATGTTTTGGCACTAAGGCCCTCTGTGCTGCTCCTTCAGTAAGAGGTTAGTATCTTACTATGTCTGTAGCCTTTACAGGAATCATTAAATCACACTTCACTGCTGCTACAGAAGCCTCTTGAGCAGCCTACAGAGATCAACACTCTCCTCCACACAGGCCAGCCAATGCAGGCATCATGGAACCATGCCTCAGTAACTTAGTTCATGTCAATCTTGTTTATTACAGGCAGGAATAGAAGCTAGATGGGACAAACAAAAGCACTTGAGACAGACTACCAATAAATAAAAGATCAAGTGACTTTGGAAAGCCTGATCCCCTGCTTCAAACACCGCCACACAAAGCTGACTGCCAGAGCGATCACTGCCTGGGCTCAGACAGGACACAGGCATTAGATGATAGCATCATCATAGTATCAGTCAGGGTTGGAAGGGACCACAAGGATCATCTAGTTCCAACCCCCCTGCCATGGGCAGGGACACCCCCACTAGATCAGCTGGCCAGAGCCTCATCCAGCCTGGCTTAAACCCCAGGGACGGGGCCTCAACCACCTCCCTGGACAACCCATTCCAGGGCTTCACCACCCTCATGGTGAAGAACTTTCTCCTCATGTCCATGATCTTTCACCACCCCAAACCTCCTGGTATCTGTATCAAGACAGGCAGTGAAATGGTACCGTTGCACTGCCTGCCTGGAGAACATTCATCAGCTGACTGCGAAAATCATCGTCGACTTCTTCATCCTCTTCCTCATCTTCACTGTCCTTCTCCTCCTCAGTGTCGCCTTCATCTGAGGAGTCCTCGCTTCCTTCCCCGTCCTGAGGGAGAAAAGTCCACCTGTGACCACGCTGCTCTTCCAGCCCTGCCTAGTTCTCAAGTGTATCACTGCTCAGAAATAAAAGCTTCCAGCCTCCCCTCACCCCACAGCCTTGCTTCTGGCCCTCAGATTTACGTAAAGGCATCTCAGCTGATGAGACAGGGGTCTTCAGGAGAGCCAAGAGCAGAACATAACACAGACTTCTCCAACATCAAATAATATCAAGAAGAAGGTTCCAAGGAACACATGAAGTACCAGCCCCCCATCTGACTTTCCTATCTGCTAATGCTTGTCACCTGGAGTATCTGCAGTTCCTAAAGCCTGAGCTCTTGACTTCAGCTGCTGTGTATCACAGCAACAGTTCAACCTGTGCTGCAAAAAAAGAGGCCTGTGCTAATTGTCAGGATCAGCCACTTGTTCTCAGAAGTCATCTCAAGTAAAGGCATCTCAGCTGATGAGACAGTAGGTCTTCACAAGCTAAGAGCAGAACATACACAGACTTCTCCAATATCAAATAAGTATCAAGAAGAAGGTTCCAATGAGCACATGAGGTACCAGCCCCCATTTCACTTTCCTATCTGCTAATGCTTGCCATGTTTTGCACCTGGAGTATCTGCAGCTCCTAAAACCTGAGCTCTTGACTTCAGCTGCTGTGTGTCACAGCAACAGTCCAACCTGTGGCTGCAAAAAGAGGCCTGTGCTAATGTCAGGACTCAGCCACTTGGTCTCAGAAGTCATCTACTCCAGCAGCCACACCCACAAGCCAAGAGACTAATAAAATGCACTTCCATCCAGCACTTGTGTGCTGCACTTTCAAATGAATCTTGATAGAGCAAGAGCCATTTTGCTCAAGACAGAGAAATGCAATTACATCTATTGCCACAGATCAGAGACACATTCTTTTTGAAACTGAAGATCTGAACAGCACTTGTCACTGGTAACAGCACAACAATTACCATGTCCTGGGCAGACTTCATCTTGTTTTTTGATTCTTCCATCACACACAACAACAGCACTTTCTTCATCTTGCTCTTGGTATGGATCAAGAACCTGCAAAAAAAAACCCAAACAAAACCAGAGGAGCTTGTGCTCTTTTGGGGCTTGTTTTTTGGTGCATTTGTGTATAACAGGCAGGAAATTTTGGCACTGCAAGCCAGCTGGGTAAGTAGTAAATTAAGGTATTCAGCTTTCTGTCTCATGTTTTGTTAATACGCTAAGTGCTTTCTGTAAGGAAAAAAAAAGAGGTGAAAGACCTGAAGAAGCAGGAGACATCACACATTTTGATTTGGCCATCATCAGTAAATTTGCAGAAGACACCCAGCTGGGGGCAGGAGTTGATCTGCTGGAGGGTAGAGAGCTTTGCAGAGGGGCCTCGACAGGCTGGACAGATGGGCAGAATCCAAGGGCATGAGATTGAACACATCCAAGTGCCAGGTTCTGCACACTGGCCACAGCAACCCCATGCAGTGCTACAGGCTGGGGTCAGAGTGGCTGAGAGCAGCCAGGCAGGAAGGGACCTGGGGGTACTGGCTGATGGTAGGCTGAACATGAGCCTGCAGTGTGCCCAGGTAGCCAAGAAGGCAATGGCATCCTGGCCTGAATCAGGACAGTGTGGCCAGCAGGAGCAGGGAGGTCATTCTGCCCCTGTACACTGCATTGGTTAGGCCATACTTTGAGTCCCCGTGTCCATTCTGGGCCCCTCAGTTTAGGAGGGAGGTTGACTTGCTGGAATGAAGAGGGCAAGGAAGTGTAAGGGTTGAACACAGCCCTGTGAGGGAGACTGAGGGAGCTGGGTTGCTTAGCCTGGAGAAGAGGAGGCTCAGGGGAGACCTCATTGCTCTCTACAGCTACCTGAAGGGAGGTTGTAGGCAGGTGGAGGTTGGTCCCTTCTCCCAGGTGGCCAGCACCAGAACAAGAGGACACAGTCTCAAGCTGTGCCAGGGGAGGTTTAGGCTGGATGTTAGGAAGAAGTTCTTCCCAGAAAGAGAGATTGGCCATTGGAATGTGCTGCCCAGGGAGGTGGTGGAGTCACCATCCCTGGAGGTGTTTAGGAGGAAACTGGATGGGGTGCTTGGTGCCATGGTTTAGTTGATTAGATGGTGTTGGGTGATAGGTTGGACTCCATGATCTCAAAGGTCTCTTCCAACCTGGTTAATCTTATGCTATTCTAATTATGATGATCATCAGCTCATCTTTGCAATCCAATATCACTCTCTCAGAAGACACCACCCTACTCAGTGGTATGACCAATTTTAGGTTTTTGCAGTGCCATTTCTTATTAGCACCTTTCTGCTTAGACTACTAAACCATGGCACCAAGTGCCACATCCAATCCCCTCTTGAACACCTATAACCATGCATAAAATCTCTAAACTGATTCAGGCATTTCTTCAGCCCAAAAAGTCCCAAAGAACACAGCCTAAAGTTTACAGACCTCAGCCTCCCATAAAAACAAACCAAGAAAAGCCCCAAAATAACTCTCTGTAAGCTACATTTAATAGAACCATAGAATCATTTTGGCTGGAAAAGACCTTTAAGATCATTGAGTCCAGACAGCATCTAACTCCACCAAGTCTGGTGCCAAACCATGTCCCTCAGCACTACATCTCTGTGTCCTTTCAACACCACCAGGCACAAGTATTCAACCACCTCCCTGGGGAGCATATTGCAGTCTTTGAGAACCCTTTCAGTGAGAAGTTTCTTCTAACATCCAACCTAAACCTTACTTCAGTAGTTTTACTTCTTCTCAGGAGGCTTTTATTTAATCGCAACATAGAGACATGCCTATGGACTCGATGATCTTTGAGGTCTCTTCCAACCTTAGTGATACTACATATCCACAGGGGACAGGGCAGGAGAACAGAACAATGCCCTCTGGTGCCTTACTTACATCCAGAATCAGCTGCAGGCCCCTCTTGGTCAGGTTAGGGCAGATCTGTGCAAACATGCTCTTGGAAATCCGCCGTATGAGGAGGCTGGGCTGGGCAAGGAGGGAGAGGAGGATTTCCACCATCACCTCAACCCATCCTGGCTCTGCACTGTCTGCACAGGAACAAACAAAAGATGAAAGGAAGGGGCAAAATCACTGCACTGGCATATGGATGTGAGACTACAGAAAGATTACCAACAGTCCTAGCTAGCAGCAGTACTCATTAAGCAGCACAGACCAGAAGTAATTAAGTGTGAAGCTCAGGACTGAAGCTGTATTGGAAGGCTACTAACCTGAGGGAGAAACACACCTGAAATTGACTTTAGGCCACTGCAAACCCAACTATTCATAAATCACTGCTTGGAGGAGCAGTTCTGTAAATCATGCAACACCTGCTTGGCCACATTCAAGCCATCAGCAGCTAGTCAGCAAGAGCAGATACATCCTATGGTGTTTCCAATGATATCTGGAGTCACAGCAACTCAGGGAAAGAGCTGGCATTTGAAATGTCCATTAGTCCAAAAGTCTGGGAATCCTGCTCTACACACAACCAAGCCCCCACAACAGTATAGCTATCACTTTCACAGTACCCTCAAATTTACCCAGAGGCTTAAGGAAAACAACAAGACCACAGGTCAAGAGGAATTCAAAGACCAAGCCAAGTTCTTTCCTGGTAAAGTCCCAATCCAGCTCCACAGGCACTAGGTGAAGACTGGCCTAAACCACAAGCAGGCTGTGTCTACACAGGACACACCTAGTTTGCCCAGGACTTGAGCTCTGAATGCACCACGTTTCAGGACTGCTGGCTGTCAGGGGAGCCCACAGCTTTGCCCAAACAGATACCCCCCCAAGCTCCTGGCCAGCAAAGAACAAGGACTCAAAACACTTGGACACTGCTTGTCTGGACAATGTCCAGCTCTGAAGCCCACCTATCCTCTAAGAGGCACACAGGAACACAACCCACTGAGGATGCACACAAAAGGCTGGAGAAGAGACAAGAGCTTCAGAAAGACAAGGAAAGAGAATGAAGGAAAGGGGATCCTTCTGAGGATAAGTGCATCAAGCCAGAAGTGATGCAGGGTGCTTCACTAACTGCCATCTTTTGTCTTTTGGCAAACCATTACCAACCCCATCCCCTTTTTTTAATGTAGGAAGGACTCACCAGTTTTTTTCTTCTTAGATTCTTTGCTGAATGCCCTCTCTGTGCAGTCCAGAAGGTCACTCAGCACATCCACTGTTTCAGACTGGTTCTGTTTGATCACAAGCAGACAGTATATACCCTCTCTGAATTCCCCACTACCAACAGCAACAGAAGCAATACACTCAGAAACTGAGGACCTCTCTAACAGGTACAGACATTAAAATCACTACTACAATCCCTGTGCAGAATTCAAGATGAAGCTAAATCACAATTGCTCCACTCAGCAAATCTAAAAAGCAAAACTAATGCTCAGGTCAAGCTTTTCCCCCTGTAAGCTGGTGCCTACAGTCAGTGTAAGATCACAGTTTGTTAGCTGCAAGTTGCCCTTTCAGAAGCCAGAGGCTGTGAAAGATTGGATTGAAGACAAAGCAGCTCTCCAGCTCAGTGTTCAGAAAGCCCAGCTGTCAGCCCATTTACACCACCCAGCTATACTTCAAAGGTCTTACCTTGAAGAGATAAATGGCCATTAAAAGCAGAAGCTGCTGGAAGTAACAACTTTGGCATTGTCTGATTTATTTTCCTTCTTCTGCAGATTCCTCACAGACTGCAGTGTTCTGAAGAAAGAAACCCTTTTGAGTCTCTCATGCTTAAAACAGCAAAACCTCTCTTACGACCAGACTGAAAACATGGCCAAACCTACAGTACCATTTTCTACACTTAACAACTAATTTATTGAAGCTGGACATATGTCCAGTACACAATCATAATCCAATCACAGTATCTCACTGTGTGGGGCTTATAAAAGCTCTGCACTTGGACAGAGAATCAATTCCCAAAACTACAGCCATGGCACAGATCTTTAGGGGGAAAGAAACAAAATCAAGCTCAGAAAAGAGCACCAAAAAGAGGGTCTGAGAATTCAGTAGAGGTATTAGGAGAAAGAGTGGAAAAGCTACATCATGTTTGGAAAGGAACTACAAGCAAAAATAGGAGAGCACTTGGCCACCTACACTTAACTACACACAGAAAGAACAGGGTGATGAAAACAGAAAGGCATCCTGAAACCCAGCCACAGGTGCAGGAGACTCAAAAGCAAGAAACAGAATGCTACTGCCTGTGAAACAGCTCTGCTACAGCAGCAGGAGCATGATAGAATACAGTCTCTCTTTTACTGGCCCAAAGAAGGACTAAGATTAGGGCTTTTCCACCTTCCTCATCCCACCAGCCCATCACCCACCTTCCCATCCTCTCACCTCTCCCAGATATCCCTCTGTCCCTTGGTAAAAGGCTTCAGAGGTTTGATATGTTCACTGGAGAGCAGCTTGTTGGCATACTCAACAAGGAGAAAGATCCACAGCTTCCCATCTGCAGTCACACCATGGATGTGCTTCTCCCTCAGGGCTGCAGCCTTTGGTGTATCCCCCAAGACAGTCAAGGTGTTTAAAGTCTGAAGTAACCTGCAGAGAAAAAGAGCCAGGAGGATCTGCTTTAAAACCTGCCATTCCCTTGTCCTAGAGTCAAAGTAGTTCACAATCCCAGACCTCTTGCCTTGCAAGTCACAAGTTAATCTTATCCTCAGGGAGGGGGAAAAAGAAAAGGAAAGAGAGAAATTTCCAAACTTAAAGCATGCAGCCAAATCCTTACCCAAAGAAGTAGTTCTCTATGGCTGAGTAAGTCTGCTCATCCAGGGGCTCTGACAGAAGGACATTTGCCTCACATATCTGGGAAGTTTTTTTCTTAGTCTTAAAGAAAGCATGGAAGAAGCAAAACCTGAAGTGGATAGAAAGGAGAAAAACAAAACCAAAACCAACAAACCTAAACAAGAGCTCAGGTTGGTCATAACAAAGCAAAACCAGCCCATGAGTGCAAACTAAACAGGGCTACATAGTCACCACATTTGTAATCAAGGAAGTCCAAGCACTGAAGAAAGTCACTACTTACAAGAAGACCTTTTCCTCAAGGTACACAGGTAAAGAAGAGAGAAGCATGCTCAGGACTTCACAAAAGTGAAGTGCCAACATTTGAGGCCACACAATGCAATACTCAGACTGTCAGATTTGGGTCATATCTCAAAGACTTTTAAACTGGCAGATAAATTCTTACTAAGAGCTGATGCAAAGCTGACAAGGAAGGTCTCCCATCAGTCCAGACAACCAAGAGCCCCAAGGAAGAGCTCCCATCAGTCCAGACAACCAAGAGCCCCAAGGAAGAGCTCCCATCAGTCCAGACAACCAAGAGCCCCAAGGAAGAGCTCCCATCAGTCCAGACAACCAAGAACTTAAAATTCAATGAAAGAAATGGGACTGAGTTGATCTTAAGTGCCTGAACTACTGATGATAAAAAGTCTGCCCACATCTACAGAAGGGTTTTGAGAACAGAACTTAGTCTCTTCATTTATGGTATGGAATTTGCCACTACTGAATTTGCCTTGTGTCATGGGGACAGTTACCTAGAGCATTGCTCATACAGCTAACCAGAATTCCTCCAAACCCACATGGTGTTAAGTCTTGAAATCCTTCCCACCTGGAAATGTCCATCACAAGGCTCTCTTCTTTTTCTGTTGGACACTCAATGACGCTGACGAGTCGGTGGATGATCCACTTCCTTAATCTACCAACCTTCCGCTGTGCTCTTCCAGAGAGGCAGAGGACATAATCAGTACTTTGAATGCCATCACAAAAACCTGGCCCAAAACCCCACACAACCCACTGCAGCTGGAGGTGATTCCCAGGTACTTAGAAGCTTTCTCCCAGGTACTTAGAAGCTTTACACTAAAGATGGCAAAGCTACGTAAGTAAGAAAGCAACAGGTACCTAAAGACAGAGATTGGCTTCCCAGGTTTGTTTTTCACCATGCAAAAGACTCCACTGAGGTTCTGCAGTTTAGCAAAGAGCACTTCAAGAACTGCAGCAGTCAGCAACAGAGGTCCTATGTGGACAAGTCATACAGACACACTGCTTTGACTGCTTTGCCCTCTACAGCTACCTGAAGGGAGGTTGTAGCCCTATGGGGTGTGGTCTCTTCCCCCGGGCAACCAGCACCAGAACAAGAGGACACAGTCTCAAGCTGCACCAAGGGAGGTTTAGGCTGGAGGTGAGGAGAAAGTTCTTCACAGAGAGAGTTGTTAGCCATTGGAATGTGCTGCCCAGGGAGGTGGTGAAGGTGTTCAAGAGGGGATTGGATGTGGCACTTGGTGCCATGGTTTAGTAGTCAGGAGGTGTTGGGTGACAGGTTGGACTTGATGATCTTTGAGGTCTTTTCCAACCTTATTGATTCTATGATTCTATGACAGCTCTTTTAATATCTCCTTTGGCAAAGGCTCCCACAGGTAACCCAGAGTGCCAAGCTGTAGGTATTCAGTGAGCAGTAGCACCAAGGATAGAGGTTTCTCTTAGGAAGTTTACCTAGCTAGAAATTATTACAGATGCCCATCAAGGACTGAAGTATTTACTCCTGAGATGTGGGAGTGGATGCTTTGCTGTGGGCCAAAGAGACAAAAGCACACCAGGCCAGTTTAATAGCCAGGTGAAAGGGATGCACAATTCTTACAAAGACCTGAGAGTCTGTAGTGGAAAAGGAAGGTACTGGACATTTCTGTCAAAGCAGTGGCAGGGCTAGAAGACCAGGATAACAGGATTCTGCTTTGGTCAGGCTGGCTGGTTCACTCTGCCTGCTCCTATTTGCAGAACTGCATTCTGTCCCAGCAAAAGAGACTAGAGTAGAATTAAGCAGGTTGGAAAAGACCTTTGAGATCATCAAATCCAACCTATCACCCAACACCATCTAATCAACTAAACTGTGGCACTAAGTGCCTCATCCAGTCTCTTCCTAAACACCTTCAGGGATGGTGACTCCACCACCTCCCTGGGCAGCACAGTCCAATGGCCAGTCTCTTTTTCTATGAAAAACTACCCTAACATCCAGCCTAAACCTCCCCTGGCACAGCTTGAGACTGTGTCCTCTTGTTCTGGTATTGGCCACCCAGGAGAAGACACCACCCCGCACCTGGCTACAACCTCCCTTCAGGGAGTTGTAGACAAGAAGGTCTCCCCTGAGCCTCCTCTTCTCCAGGCTAAGCAACCCCAGCTCCCTCAGACTCTCCTCACAGGGCTGTGCTCCAGACCCCTCCCCAGCTTTGTTGCCCTTCTCTGGACACATTCCATCAACTCAACATCTTTCCTAAACTGAGGGGCCCAGAACTGGACACAGGACTCAAGGTGTGGCCTAACCAGTGCTGAGTCCAGAGTCAGAATGACCTCCCTGCTCCTGCTGACTACACTGCTCCTGATACAGGCCAGGATGCCATTGGCCTTCTTGGCCACGGCTGCATGCTAGGGCTAAATCTCCTGGGAAAGAGGACAGGTGACAAATGGTCAGCTCATGGAGAGGGAACCAGTAAATCTTGGCTGTCCAAACCAGACTTCACACAAACCAGAAAGCAGCAGCAGCAGCAGCAGCAGGACACTCACATGTTTACACCTTCCCGGCTCTGCTTTTGCCGGTTACTTGAGAAGTCCAAGCAGCAGTCAAGGTCTGGCCTGAGGAACATGTCTTTGAGCCACTCAACATATTTTTGCAATGCCACTGGCTGCAGGTGTTTGACTACTCTGGAAGAGCTGGAAAACACTGGGTAGCCTTGATTGGTGAGAGTAGAAAAGCCAATAATGACTGCCAGCTGCCTCTCCAGGTCATCACAGCTGCTCAGAAACTCATCTACATATCCTTCCATCTCTGGAGCAAACTTAAATCGATCTGGAAGCTGAAAAACACAAACAAGCAGGTTAGGGACCACACACACTGAGTCACTTGACAGATTTGACTGCAGGAAGTACATTAATTTTATTCTTTGCCCCTTTATTGCAGGGTCGTGCTGTTTGCTGGCTTCTCAAGAGGGAAGGAGAAAGAGGAGCTCCAAAATCCAGTTCTCAACCAAAATTTGTGCTTAAAGCTCAGATGTGTTTACTGAAACAAGCACCAACATAAACAAAAGCATGAGTTGCCCCTTTTGCTCTTTGCCTTCAAATGTTCATGCAACAGCCAGCACAATGACAGACAAAAAGCTGCTTCCAGACACACAAAATCAAAAGGGCTGCTAAAGGGTGACATATGACAGTGTCAATGTGCTGAGGGCTGCCCTCCCCTCTGCTTCCCCCATCATTAGAGCTTTCTCAGCAACATCAGTGAAAGCAGGTGGGTCAGTGGTGAACAGATTCAAAACCCTTAAATAGCTCTGACTGAAAAAATATGCAGATCACAGAATCATAGAATTGCTAGGGCTGGAAGGGACCTCAAGGATCATCTAGTTCCAACCTCCCTGCCATGGGAAGGGACCCCCCCCACTAGATCAGCTTGCTCAGAGCCACAATGATGGGCAATGATGATTAAACACAGTCTATACCCAACCAGTGGTCACATCATAACCTTGCTTCTAGCAAGAGTCCAAGGCGGAAAATAAACTTTTTTTGTACAAGACAACATGAAACTAGAAGTGGGGCTGGAGAGGACTTCTGCTGAGGACAGGGTCTTTGGCCCTGAGCACAGGTACTTTCAGACCTACCTGAGATGTCACCACATGCTCTCCATAGTGCTGCATCACCTTCCCTTTCAGAACCATCTGTAGCTGATCCAGAGACAGCAAGGGCAGAGCACGGCCCAGCAAGCGGTAGCACATGTAGCTGAGGGGAAACAAAGAAGATTCCCTCAGGTAGGGGCACAGCAGCAGAGCCACAACACAAAAGTGAGACAGGGAAGTGATGGGGCAGCCTACATGGAGCATGCAGGAAAGCAGAAGGCAAAAATCCATGGATCCTCTGTCCAAAAATCCCACTGCCCAAAGCTTTTCTTCTGGCTGCAGCAGGTCCTCAGCTGCCTAGAGACAGATGAGTCCTCACCAGCAGTTCCTTCTTCAGCTCACTTTCTGGATCTCTTCCCCTCAAACATTTTATTTCTACAGGCCTAATAAAAACTTACTTAGTTTTGATTACACCAATGTACTCAGTTTTGATAGTAACTTGCTGTTAAATTTGAGCAAAATTGCCAAGTGGGCTCAGGAGTTATTCAACAGACAGCATTAGCCTCATTTCTGCAGGAAACTGGGCAACATTCCTGGGCACTCACAGGGTGTTTTCAGACTTCACCAAGAGGTAAAACAAACCTTACATTGCTCAGGCTTGGAAAAAGGTTTCCTTTCACTGTGATACTGATGTAATACACTAAGAAAATTTCTTGCAGGTGCATGCCTACAACTTTGAAACTCTTGGTCTAAGGAAGGTTTAAACCTGACCACGGGCTGCCTTGCTATGGTCCAAACTGAACCATGCCCCCCCTCCAAACACTCACAGATTTGTATTCCAACTCTTGCACCATTTTTATAAAGCATGAATCTCAACAGCCAGCTTAGTCCTCCAAAGGACTAGTTCTAGACCTGGGAAAATGGCTGAATTGGCTACTGTAACTTGTTAGCCACAGCCATATCCTACTTAACATGAGAGAATCCAAACACAGCTGGGCATTGTAATTCAGTCCAAAGCACCAAGCCTAAGTATTAGACACAAGTTTCAGAAGCAAGGGTTGTTCACTCAGGAGATGTTCCTTCTCTCACCACACAAAGCCAAATGACTCTGCTTCTCAACCACTTGGAGAGAAAGAGACAATACAGATCCTCAGGCAAGTCTTGAAGGAGCAAACGATGTATTCAAGACACCTTTATGCCCAGCAAGGTGACTCATCTTTATATGCTGCCCTAGTTAATTTAAACATCAAATTTGTGATATGCCACAATTCTAAGAGAAACCTTATCAACTCCTGCATTTAGGCTCCCTATAAAGCTTCTCATGAATACAAAAAGCAAGCATTCCCACACTGTTCAGGAGAAATCACATGGGCCATCCTACTACAGGGTAGAAGAAAGGGTGGGAAGAAGAAACAGAAGGGTAATATGCAAAACAAACAATGCCTGGGGAAACAAACCTCACAGGTCCTGATTTCTCTTTCAATAGCCCATTCTCCACACCTTCTCTCCAGAACAGTTCAAAGGCATCTTCCTTCAATGAAACTTGCAGCAAATCAAACCCTACACTGGGCAATTTCTTGTCCTTCTTCTCAGCCTTGGCAGCACTCTGCAGAAGCTCCACAAGTCTAGAAGAAAGTAATGCAAGAGATCTAGCCTGGAAAGTGACTGCTGAAGGCCAAAGTCATCCTTCTGAAGAAGGTTTCCTGAGCACTGCAGGCTCTTTCTCTTGGGAGAAATGCCAGAGCAATCATTTAGGAGCATGCACAACAATTAGTGCCTAACCCTTCCCAGTAGCTGCACTGGCAAATGCAGGCAGTTATCAGAATGAAAGCCACATTTCTCTCACTGTTAGCCAAGAGAATGTTGCATTTAATGCTCCTTACCTGGGAATATTTTCCTTATTTACAACAGTAGGTGAGCCAAACAGCTTCTTCAGATTTTTAGGTTTCATAACCCCAGGGAATTTCTGTATGCCCACAAGCAAAAGGTGCAGGTTCTCTGGAGATGTGAAGGCTGAAGCCAGGTCACTTTGCAGGATGCCAAACAGGACCTCCTGAAACACAGTTTCAGGAACCTAGACAGGAATAAAGTAAGAGCATATGAGAAACAGCTGATGGCATTTTACTAACCTGCTGTACAGTATATTCAAATACCTGCACTGTAGGGCAGTTAATTAAAATATTACAGTGTTCTGGAAACTTCAGAACCAGTCTTTATGGTGACACATTCAAAAATAAATAATGGATGTGTCCAGTGCTGCCATACAGTCCCCAGGTGCTTAACCATGTGGGGTAGGACAATAGGTTGTCATCAGATAGCAATTCTGGTCAACTGACTCCAGCTGCAATTGTTCTCTTGCTGTCCCACTGCTCCTGTCTGTACAGCCCTGCAGCCCAGGGAGGAGGAAACACTCTTGAATTAGCTTCTAATTGCATTTCCTAGAAAGAAGTTGCTTGTTTCTACAGGATTTGCCAGTAAACATCTATTCAGTGGCTTTACAGAAAGCTGGATGCAATGTTCTCATCAATAAAACAAGAAAAGCACAAAAACTGCTTTATTAATTCAAAATTGAAGCCCAACATCAAGACTAAGTGACAGAACATTTCCACACAGAACATTGCTTAGCATTGTTAGTCTTCACATCTACAAACAATGTCTACACAAAAGAAGGAAATAAACAAATTCCTTTTTTCACTACATACTGAATTCTTTCACTCCATGCCTCCATATCTTTTGGTTCCCACAGCCCAAAAGTCAACCTCAGGCCCAAGCATGATGTATAAAAAGGAAGGTCCTGAGTTTTCAGTGTACTTCTCTTCAGAAGAGCCACCCAAGCAAGTCAAGTGGGAAAGCAATGACTGTGGATTTATCCATGATGAAATCACACTGGGCTAAATCAGAGCACCCTTCCCACAATAAAAGCATTTGCCCACAAACACAGAAAAGAGCTCCCACGGTTTGAATTCACTCTTCCACACCTCACCTTTAACTTTCAACTATGAACAAACTAAGGAAAAAAGCAGGGCCCAATGCAAAGTCCTCCCTCCTCCCACCCACCACACGCTGTGGCTGTACCTCGGACAGGATGTCAATGAGAGTTTTGCGAGGGAGATCTCTGAGGTGTGCCTGGTGATGTGCCAGCTGCTGGAGAAGCTGGATGCTCTCCAGCAGAGCTTTCTGGTCCTAGGAAGGAAAAAGAAGCCAAAGCCATATATCAAAGATTAGGCTGAAGGCTCGAGTAATAATCTACTCTTGAGATCCTTATGCCTAACTGAGGAGGAACTTCCTCACGCTGAGAAAGGTAGAGCGCCAGAACAGGCTGCCCACAGAGATGGTGGAGTCTCCATCTCTGGAGTCATTCAAAGCCCACCTAGATGCCATAGAATCACCAAGGTTGGCAAAGACCTCAAAGATCATCAAGTCCAACCTGTCACCCAAGACCTCATGCATCCTGTGTAACATTCTCTAGGTGAACCTGCTCTGGCAGGCGTGTTGGATTAGATGATCTCCAGAGGTCTCTTCCAACCCCCTTAAGATAAGGGTCTTATTAACACTTATAGCAACAATCCTACACAATGCCATCTGGACAGGCCACTCAACCTTTCCCAAAATGGTGTTTTCTGGCTGCATAAGACAACAGCTCCCTTCTTTCCAGGAGTGACAGGAGCCTCCTGTACTATCTGACACAGTTCCTACACTCTAGTCAGCAACAGATAATTGAAAACCACAAGAAGTCCGTAACAAAATAAACTGGACTTGATGTCTCAAGTCCCATCTCATCAACTAGCCAATGACCCAGGCTTTCTCTCTAGATCCTCTCCCCAGACAGCTCCAGAACCAGTAAGTTTGCCTCATACCTACAGCAATGTTACCTTAACGAGCCGGCCGGACTGAAAGAGAGCCATGACTCCAAAAAAGTTTCCAAAAGCAGCATTTCTCACAAGTTTCTGAAAAGGAAAAAAAAGAAAAGGTCTTAAAAATCCACTTCATGAAGCAGTTAGATTTCACACTCAGCTACAGCTCTGACCAGGGGAACAGGGTAGCTGGAACATCCAGCCTTGAACACCCTGCCATATGAAACCAACGTGCTGAAAAGTCTCCCCCTTGCGCTGTGTAAGCAGGGAGGTCATTCTGCCCCTGTACACTGCACTGGTTAGGCCACACCTTGAGTACTGTGTCCTTTTCTGGGCCCCTCAGTTCAGGAAGGATGTTGACTTGCTGGAAGACATCCAGAGAAGGGCAACAAAGTTGGTGAGGGGTTTGGAACACAAGCCCTATGAGGAGAGGCTGAGAAAGCTGGGGTTGCTTAGCTTGGAGAAGAGAAGGCTCAGGGCAGACCTTATTGCTCTCTACAACTACCTGAAGGGAGGTTGTAGACAGGCAGGGGCTGGTCTATTCTCCCAGGCAACCATAGAATCATAGAATCAATACGGTTGGAAAAGACCTCAGAGATCATCAAGTCCAACCTGCCACCCAGCACCTCCTGACAACTAAACCATGGCTCCAAGGGCCACATCCAGTCCTCTCTTGAACCCCTCCAGGGACAGGGACTCCACCACCTCCCTGGGCAGCACATCCCAAGGGCAAATTACTCTTTCTGGGAAGAAATTTCTCCTTACCTTGAGCCTAAACTTCCAGCTTGAGACCCTGTCTCCTCTTGCTGTCTCGCTGCGTCGCTGCTCGCCTGAGGGAAGAGACCGGCCCACACCGGTCTGCAACCTCCCCCTCACGTGATACCAATTAAGTCTTAACGTCCCGCGCCACGCCCCGCACCACCTGACGCCCCCCTGCACACAACGGTGAGACCACACCCCTAAGCTCCTCAGCCAAGTGGCTTTCAAACGCCTGCAGGCACGGACGGGGATTCCACCACTGTGGAATCTGTGATGAGAATCACAGAATCTCCTGCTTGGAAAAGACCTTAAGATCATTGAGGAGTCCAATCCTAATCTTCTGTCCTAGTTTTGAGCCATGAGCTATGCAGGACAAAAGGACAGATAAGGTCTTTCACCTCTTCCCAAGGAGGGAAGTAGCAGTGCTCCCCAATGGAAATTCTGTTTACAAATATCCACAAAAGGCACTCAGGCGAAAGGAAATCACCAGAACAAGAGGACACAGTCTCAAGATGCACCAGGGGAGGTTCAGACTAGATGTTAGGAGGAAATTATACACAGAGAGAGAGATTGGCAATTGGAATGTGCTGCCCAGGGAGGTGGTGGAGTCACCATCACTGGAGGTGTTTAGGAGGAGACTGGATGGGGTGCTTGGTGCCATGGTTTAGTTGATTAGGTGGTGTTGGATGATAGGTTGGACTTGATGATCTTGAAGGTCTCTTCCAACCTGGTTTATTCTATTCTATTCTCCTCCCACCACACAGATAACTCTTGGCTAAAATAGGGCTAGAGGACAATGTCATCCATTTCTAGTTTTCACAGACACTCTCATTATTTCATTACAGCCATTTCTTTCAGCAACAACCCCAAATCTACAGTACCCAGGCACCAAGCCTTCAAAGAACAGAGAATGGTTAATTCAACCTAGCTGCTGGCCAGTGCTGCTAGGAGCTGACTCACCTTCTTCACTTTCTCCAGGTTGTGTTTTTCTTTTATCTCTTCCAGGACAGTGCACATTGGAATTTCCTCAAAAGCCTGCAAGACCTGAGGAGATGGATGGAACAGCTGCATTTGCAGTTATTCTGGTTTATGAGGTTTGTTGGGCTAAGCCAGAATAAGAGCTGAACAGTTGTTTCAGCATAGCAGCAGATGTGCTGCTTTATTAGGCCAGAGTAGAGACAACTAGATCAGTAAAGGACATGTCAGAATAGGAACTAGTGTAGAACTGCTAATATTCCTTTTTTTTTTCCTTGTACATGACATAACAGGATTAATAATGAGAACATTTTGCTGCAAATACATGACCCTGTAGCAGAAGCAATTAAACTTTTCAGACATGGGCAAGGCCATGATCTAAGTGGGAGGCACACAGGCTCTTCTGCATTATCAGCTTCTTAGGTGAGATGAGGTCAGATCCCACTGGTGATCCCAAGAACTGGGGCTCTTGCTATGTTACAGACTCAAACAGCATGAAGGAAAAAAAACCAATTTTGAAGTATGTGTGTGTTTTAAAGGGTTGCCTTTTCACATCTCCCACACAAACAGCCAGGGCAAGTCATTTTAGAAGTCAAAATGGTTGTAAAGGCAGCATAATTGAAAACCTGATCAAAGTTTGGAATTAATGATGGTTCTGGAAGCAGGACAAAATTCTGCAGCATGAGTGTGATAGTGGCACAGCTTCTATCTTTAGAGGTGCTTCTAAGCCCGACTAGCACCATTTAAACCTGCAGTTCCCTATGCTGTCTGCAGAAGCCTTCCCTGCTATCCTCACGCAGAAGCTGGCAGAGGGGAGACCTCCAGCCTCTTCGCACACAGCAAAGCACAACCCTAGTCACTGTTGGGGCTGGCAAGGGGCCGGCGAGCGCTCTACCCGGCCCTACAGACACTAACCTGCGCCAGGGCCAAGCTGAAGCCAGGCCGGGCGGCCTCACGGGTGGCTCCCAGTCCTTCCACCAGACGCTTCAGAGTGTACTTCAGCTCATCATCCTGAAAAACAAACCCAGCTGTGGCGGTGCGTGCGCTGCTGCCAGCCCGGCGGGGCTGCAGGATGCCTCACCGCACCCCCACCATGCCTCTACCCGTTTCCGAGAGTGAGCGGACAGAAGAGCCGTGCCGACCCCGTGCCTGCCGGTACCCACAGCCAGCCGCGGCCCCGGCCCCCTCCTCACCTTCTTGCCCTCCCGCAAGTGCCGCAGGAGGTTCTCGGTGGCCGCCAGCCGCACCTCCTGCTCCGGCTTGGCGATGTCCCAGAAGAAGTCAAGGAAGGCGCGGCCCTGCCGCAGCACCCCGCGGGGGTCGGCGACCACGGGGCCGACCTGATCCTCTTGGCCCTCCAGCTCCGCCATGCCTCCGCCGCTGCCGCACGTGGGGCTGCCGCCGTCCTCCGCCCGCCCCGCCTCTTCCGGGGCAGCGGGGCCCGAGCGGAGACGGGGCTGAGGGAGCCGCCGCCTGCCGTCCCTCCAGCGCCCACGCCTTCTGGCCGGGCCCTCGGCTTCCCGTCAGCAATGCGGCTTCCCCTCAGCGCCCCGCGCCCCCTCAGCCCTGCGCGCCCCTCACGGCCACCCCTCAGCGCCATACTCCCCTCCCCGTCGCCCAGCCCTGCACCTCCGCAGGCCTCGTTGGTCCCTCCCCTGCCCCAGAGGCTTCCTCTGCTCCCCCGCGCCTCGATTAGCAGCTCTGGAGGGAGGTTTGAATCTCCCTGCAGGAAGGCGAGGCTGCAGCCGCGCGGGGTGAGCGGGGCAGGGCGCGCTTCAGTAGCACGATGGACGAAGGAGACTAGCACGATGTTGTCGTACCAGAACGTGTACATCGCGCAGTGTTATTGTAGAACCTGAAATAGTGGCCCAAGAAAAGGAAATAAATCAATCCGTTGCAAAGGGTACATTCTGAAGAACACCGAGAATCTGTGGGGTGCAGCCCGTTGTCTTTATTTACAGTACAACGCAGCGCTGTTCTCCAGCTGGCGTGCAAACTCCGCGCACGTTTGCTGCCTTTCTTCCAGCCTCTCATCCCGTGCCAGTCGCAGGGAGTGCAGGGAATAAGTGTAACGCCTGGAGCCCAAACCACCTCTGCCTTTGATCTTATCCGCAGCACCAGCAAGATGACTTGGGGACACAGGAGAGACCAGCCCTAGGCTAACACACCGGGGCGGCTGAAGCACGTTCCAGGGCCAACGGCTTAGGCTGGTATCACCACTATCCACCCAGCCCCGACTCGCAGCTCACACCGCAGGCTGCCCCGAAAGCAGGGCGGCGCTGAGCAGAGCCGTGACCTGGGGACGCCGGTGAGTGTTTGTGACGGAAGCGGAGGAGCCGCCAGCCGCCCGGCCTTCCCGACAGGCAGTAGTGCAGACGGCCCCGGCGGGGCGGGGAGCTGCAGACAGGCACCGCGAGGGGCAGCCCTGGCCCGGGCCCCGCCATATATAATCGGCGCGGGGTCCTGCAGGCGCGGTCCTGTCACGCTCGCACGGGGAGGAGGCTGAGGTGGCGATGGCGGATTTTGATCCTTACGACGATCGGGCCTACAGCAGCTTCGGCGGCGGCCGGGGGTGAGCCAGGAGGCTGGGCCGCTGGGGAGCGCCGAAGGCTGCCTTCGGAGCAATGAGGGAAGGAGGGAATGGCGCTGCGTGCCCGCCCGGTCGGGCGAGGAGGGGGCGCGGCCGGGCAGGGCCCAGCCTGCCCCTTTCCCTGTGGAGATGGCGGGCGGGCAGGGCGGGAGGGCGGTTGGAGAGAGGGAGCGGGGGGACGCTGTCTTTAGGAACCTTCCGAGCTCGGCTTGCCCCGCCACCTTTCCAGTTCGGGAAGATGGGGTTAAGCCCAGCGAGGCGCGGCTCCCTCCCGCTTTGTGAGGTCAAGAGGGGGCTGCGGTGTCCCAGGAGGGGGTAGCGACCGTCCCCTGGCTACCGCGGGGTGAGTGCCGCAAGGTTTAGGGCCTGGCTGCTTGGGAACGCCGGGAAGGGGCGGGGAGGAGGGTGTCGCTGTGTTCCCGCCGGCCCGGAGGCGAGTGGAGGGGGGGATTTGGGGAAGTGCTGGGCCAGAGCCAAGGTAGGCCGTCAGGATCTCCTGCAGGGACAGACCGGGAGATGGGAGGAGGGAGCCTCCCGTGAAGGACTGTAGGGAGGCCCCTGTTTTGGAGGGACGCGCTTCGCACGGCGAGGTGCCCGGCGGCGGGGGGAGCGGCTGCGGCGGCCCCGAGAGCGGGCAGCGTGGTGATGCCTGCAGCAGGGAGAAAAAGGGAGGGCTTTGTGGTACCTCCGGTTGAGGAGGGCTATGAGCTGCCGTCCCGCTTTATCCGGGGCTCCCGTGCCCGCTCTAAACCTCTGACCCTTAGGAATAGGGTTCATCTCCTTTCTGTTTCATTGGTCGAGAGCGCACGTAGGCGAGTAGGTACAAAGACAATAACCAGCGATTTCGAAGTTTGTCTTAAATCTGGTTAGGTTGATGCAATTAGCAATTAACTTTCGAAGGCTGGTGGCATCTAAGTTTCTGTGTGTGCTGAAATAAAACAGTAGGCATTAAACTACAAAATAAACAAGGTATGTTTCCTGATCAGCAATGTTCTTTCCTGTTCCTGGAGTAATAAATCTTCCTCATTTCAGACTGTTTAGATAGCAGGAGCTACAGCTGAGGTTCTGTTGTCTTTGGAAACACTGGCACTTCAGCTCTGTAAGGTCACTTTATTTGTAAATACCTTTTGTGTCTAAAGAAGAGATGTCCCAGAGCAGAGATGATGTAGCCACTTACAATTCTGTTACTTTTTCTGCGTTCTATAGCAAACAACCTTGACAGCAGCCTTAAGTAGCGCTTGACACTCTATTCAAATGTTACTATCCAGTCTGTCCTAGCCAGCGTAGGCACAGTTTGTGAAGTCATAACATAAAAGTTAAAATGTTACTTGCAGTGTTCAGATTTCAGCGCTGTCTCTCAGATGTTTACGTCAACTAAAGACATCCTACTGATTTGTAGATGCCTTTGCAGATGAGAAAATGTACTTTATCAGAATGAGCTGTAGTTTTAAACCTCAGATGCTGCTGATGAGTCCAACTTTTACTCCCATCTAATTTGTCATTGTTGGTAAGTTACAAACAGCTCATTCACCATTTCAGACCTTAACAGGTCTCTCTGTTTTGTATGAAGTCCTGTGTATGTGTAGACCATATATGACTCTTCTTGAAGGTTCTGTTTAAGGAATCCCATGTCAAATTAGTGACTCCTACTCTCATTTTTAAGTGTTTTAAGAATAAGAACAGTGACAACTCCACTAAGGTACAGTGAATTTTGTGGAGTGGCATTTTGTAGGGTCTTCAGTTTGTACAGAGTGAGCACATGTTCTAAGCATGACAAGTAGAGAACAGCCATGTGTAAATACTATCATATTTAAGATATCTGTGTTTCTCATGTTCCTCCAAAATGATGGTGGAAAAGCAGCAGAATATGGCTGGTGAGATGGGACAAGGGTTTTGGTGCACCTGAGATGCCTGGTAGTGCACTGGTGAGAGCTGAAGCATAATACTTTGGTATGCAAAGGCCACTTAGTTGCAGGTGAAGAACGTGCTGCTGACATTCATAACAAAAGGCTTACTATAAAAGCTCCTTGGTAAGTGGATTGGAGCCCAAAATTGACACAAAGCCCTGTAATTAAACATACTGAGGCCTGGGTGAAACTCTGAACATCTGTAAAGCTTCTCAAGCTGACGGAACTATTTATCACTCCTAACTTGCTGGTAGGCTGTTTATTTAGGTGTGGCTTTAAGCACTGGACTTAATACTGAGCACCTTACTCAAGGTTAAGATTCATCTGCTGCAGTGCTGAACCAGTGAAAAGGGAGAGCTAGTCTCAATTCTGGCATTTTGGGTCCTTTCTTACCCGTTTTAGTGTTAGTAAATGTCTCCTAACTTTTAAGCTTGGGTAAGCTGTTTGTAGCTGTTGCTGTTTGCAGAGATGTACTGGATTGCTTGAATAAATTGGGTGTGTATTTAGAGTTGTGGGCTTGGAGACTCTCCACAGAACTGGCATCCTGCTGAGCCCTGTGCTGCCTCTGGTAAAGCACGAAGGTTGGAATCCAGTCAGGCTGTTGTCTCTGTTGTGCAAAAAGATAAATACTGAGCTATTGTTTCGATCCTTAGTGAAAGGCTCTTAAAACTCAAATACTGGCTTTCAAGTTGTTCTTTGTTCAAGCTTATGATACATCTTGTCTTTTGGAGAGAATAACTAAGCTTTCTAAAAGAATAGCTACAGAATTATAGCTTAGTTGTTCTATCACCCCAATATGGCCTTACAGCATCATAAATTCAGCCCACCAAAAAAGTCTCTCATTATAGAGGTGTTTGCCTCTGCATTTGCTAGAAGCAAACTTTTTCTCTTCAGTTTCCTGCAAAGAAATCCAGTAGTTGTCTTTCAGATTCCCACATTATGATGACATAATTATTACCTAATTGTCTGAGCAAAATTTACACTAAGTGGGGAAATACAGATATTCATTAAGCATGTTGGTGTGACCCAGTTCACTTAGCTCAGATGTTTTTAATTATAGTTGACTTTTGTCCTATTTTGTTACAAATGAGAGCATCTTTCCATCTCATTGTTTGGTTACTGAAGTCAGCCTTTCTTTATTTCACTGCTTCAGTGTTGTAAAAGCGGTATGGAACTGTAGAAAGTTTGGGTTTGTGTTGCTATACCTGGAAACCTAGTTTAGAACCTAGTTATTGACCATTCCTGTTCTTCAGATGGAAACTAGAGTACCCATATATGGTTATATAATTGGTATCTGAGGCCTTGATAGATCAAATTAAAAATGCTTGCTTTCCTGACTTAATATCAGTAGGGATTGCACAACAGGGCATGGATTTCCACACAGCACCCTATGAGTTCTGATTTGCTGTGATAGAAACAAGGTTTGTCTGTAACACAAAATTCTTTTGGGGATTGCTAACTTAAGGGTGTGGTTTCAGAAGTAGCTGAAATTGATCTGAGTGGAGGTTGTTGCTGAAAGCTGTAGTCTAAGCCCTTGTTCTCTTTCTCCTTCCCATGCTGGCACCATTGCTTTTTGCAGTTGTCCAGATCACCTTGTTGATCTGGCTGAGAATTCAACTTCAGGGCAATTTGTTTAGGTGCATCAGCTCACTGAGCCAGATGACTGGCAATCCAGAGAACATGGTGAGAAGGTGTAGAAGGGAATGTTCCTTTTAAAGTTAGCAGAGGCAGTTTGATGTTCCTGTAGAGCATGACAATTAAGTTTTTTGGCTATAAATTAAATTATGGTATTGTAATAGCTGTTGTTAAGGCCACAATTGAGAACTAAGGACAAAGGCATGGAACCAATCCTACATATTGTGGAACTCTACTTTCTTGGAGTTCTTCCTCAAGACTCCAGTCTTAAGACCACAGTACACACACAGCACCCAGCTGTAAGAGCTGTAGTTCTCCAGTATGTTTTTGACTTGACCTATTAATGAGGCAAAAGCATATGAGGAATATTGTCCAAAATGCTAAAATTTGAACTTTAGTGGACACTAAGGATGTGTAGGTTGATTCAAGTGCATTTAGCAGCATGCTGATGGAGTCAATGACAAATGTCTCTTGCACAGAGCTGCTACCATAAAAAGGCACAAATATCAGGTGAGAGGCACAAACCCCAGGCTTACCTAGGAGGAGTTAAGGAATCTTACTCAAGATTTCTGCTTTATCTGATTCATTAATAATGAAATATTTATTCTGTAATGAAAAAGGGGGAGGGAAGGGGTACATTGCTTGGCCAATGGATTGTCTGGCTGCATGCAGCCAGCCAAAATAAAAGAAGATAATAATTATTCAGCCTTCTGTGTTTCAGGTAGGACTCTGCAGAAATGTAATTAGTCTGTGTCACGCTAGCAAACTCTGGTCTGGTACAATTTGTGTTCCACTGTGCTCTTAAATGTACAGTGAGCCTCCTGGAAGGGAGCAGGCTTGAAGAAAGCCCTGTGAGAGTGAGGCATTGAGGGAGAGCATGGGCAGAGTAGAAGGCAGGCTACTCGGGTAGAAGTCAAAGATTGCTTAGGTGGGGCAAATGGTGTTGGAAGCAGTGGCAGTGCTGTAGTTTGGAAATCCAGGATCTCTAATGTTAGGTCATCTTGTGCCCACAGTGCAGCTCTTGCTGTCTGTAAAGAGAGCTTTAGAAGAGTCAGTTCTACAGGAGATGTATTAACAGGCAGATGTGTTACATGTATGCAGTGGAGAATTTAGCTGGTACAGTCTAGTTTTTCAGCAAGCAATGCCAGTAGCCTGAAGTGAGACTGAGGGGGGAAAACAGGGGAAAAGTTTACTTCAGTCTGTGATTGTGTTATCTGTTCAGTTCAAAGCATTCCAGTCCTGTTATCTGACAATTAGGGCAATAATTTAAGTTAGAGGAAGATGTTTCTGTTAGGCTAAATGCTGCTGAGGTAATTTCAGATAATTTTGGAGTGGTTGTTGATCATAAACTATCAAGTTGGATAAGCATTGGATCCAGCTTAACTTCTGGGTAATGCTTGTGTCATGTAAGCATTTATTTACTGCTATAAATAAAGATTAATTTTGTCCAGGATGTTTTTGGGTTTATTGGGTTTTTTTTCAAGAAGTGACACTTTTGAGTAGGGGACAATAGAGATAACCTTATGTTGCTTTTCTTAGTGGATTGTGGGATGAGAGAATTTCACTCGTTTTACTGCTGAGTTCACCTGTAATGTAGTTCAATGTTCACAGAATGGCTTAGGTTGGAAGGGACCTTAGAGATCATCCACTCCAACCTCCCCACCATGGGCAGGGACGCCTCTCAACTAGACTTGGCCATTCAAGGTCTCATTTAGCCTGGCCATGAACACCTACAGGGAGGAGGCTGCCACAACCTCCCTGGGCAACCTATTTCAGAGTCTCACTACCCTCATACTGAAGAACTTCCTCCTATGATCCAATCTAAACCTACTTTTCCTCAGCTTAAAACCATTCCCCCTTGCCCTATTGCTAGACAACCTTATGAAAGTCCCTCCCTAGCTCTCCTGTAGGTCATCTTCAGGTATTGGAAGGCAGCTTTAAGACCCTCCTGAAGCCTTCTCTAGCTGGAAAAACCCCAGCTCCCTCAGCCTATTTGTTTTGCCACTGAAGTACAAGTGTTTGAGAGATGAGGTGGCCAGTAGTGGAGGTGTCAGGTACAGGCAAAGGGGTAGAAAAAAATAACCAAGGTTGTGGGAAAAATCCACTCCTAGGAAGTCAAACGGCACCTGAGCAGTGCTTTGTACTGTATTCCCAGCTGTGTTGGCAGTCAAGTTCCAGAGACACTTTCCTGTTGTTGACAGGTCTCGTGGTGGTGGCCTTGGTTCTCGCAAACAGAAAGAGCTGCCAACAGAACCCCCCTTCACAGCATATGTGGGCAATCTCCCCTTCAACACTGTCCAAGGTGACATAGATGCCATCTTCAAGGATCTCAGCGTAAGGAGCGTACGACTAGTCAGAGACAAGGAAACAGACAAATTCAAAGGTGAGCGTTTGGAGTTGTAGGTGGCTAAAGGGTGGGAGAAGCAGGTGCTTCTAAAGCCACTTTAATGGACAATTGCAGTCTGCTCTGAAGTGCAATTAGCACTGTTGAGCTGTTCGTGTTCCTGATGTTGACTTATGCAAGTTTCTCATTCACTACCAGTAAACATCTTGTTTGAGTGAGATTCACTGTTACTTCATCATCTTAAAGTACAGACTTAACCTGAGTGACAAGAGTCAATGTTTGCCCTGTCATAAAAGGGCTTTCTCAAACTCTGTTTGTCCTGTATGAACTGTAACAAGGCTGAGGTGTCTGACCCTATTCAGATCTGTGACCCTAAGTGTTCAGTGCTTACATGATCTTTAGTTCAGAAGTCTCCCAGAGCTTCAGCTCTACTTTTCTTTCCAGCAGACAGGGAGGAAAAGCAAGTAGACAAGCCATTCAGTTGTTTTAGAGGATGCAATCTGATTTCCATTGGCCAGTGAAAGGGATATATTTGCAAATTACAGGGAGGGGAAGAAGGATAAACTCTTGAGAGGGTCTTAGAAAAGAAAGAAATTCACCAAAGGATGTGGTTACAGAATCAGAGTGCTGGCCAAGCAGGTACTTCAGCTTCTTCTTTAACTAATTAGTAACTAAACGTCAATATTCAGCTAAATAACTGTCTGAGGGCACAGAGCAAATCTAAGCTGTAATGAGAGCCCTTTGCTAAGGGCAATTCATCAGGCTGTTGGTGTAGTGCCCATAGAGGTCTGCCTCAAGACTTGTAGCCATCATCCAGAGGCACAGGTAAATGCATTCATCATTAATGGTGCCTGGTTCCTGAGTTGTGTATATCCTGCACTTAACAGACCATTGCTGGTGTCTGAAGGAGAAGGGAGACTGTTAGCAGATATGCAGGAAGGGCAGCTTCTCACAAAGGCCTTACAAAGTGCTGCTGTTAACTCTTGAGCTTCTTCTTACAGGATTTTGTTACGTAGAGTTCGATGAGGTGGAATCGCTCAAGGAAGCTCTTACGTATGATGGTGCAGTAAGTATACTTGCAGTTGCTTTGTGAAATAAAGCCTCAAACTCCTTGGCAGCCCACATGCTGCATCCTGAAGTGATTCTCCCCTCTGTTTAACAGCTTTGGGTGACCGGTCACTCCGAGTGGACATAGCAGAAGGCAGAAAACAGGATAAAGGTGGCTTTGGCTTCAGAAAAGGGGGGCCTGATGACAGAGGTGACTTCCACTTTTCTACCTACCTTCTTCAATGTAGTGGTTGTGGCTGTGACTTCTGGTGCTAGCTCATGCTGAGATAAGGCTGATGATATAAGAAGGAAATGTTTTATACATGTACACACATTTCTAACCTAGCTGCTGCCGCTCCTGAAATGGCTGGAATTTAGATGTGCTTTGTGTCTGAAAGCTGAATGTTGTCACTCCTAGCCCAGGAGTGGGACCAATACCCCTGGTATTGTACAGTGTCTTGCAGAGGACAATCATAAGCCCAACAGTCTGATCTGCTACTATTTTAATATGACATAAGAAAAGTGAGTAAGCACAAGGAGACAAATACTTATTTTAGACTGTCTCCTGTTCCAGGGACAAAGAGGCTTTGCTGTAGCTGAGGCATAGCTGAAGTAGACTCACTGAAGGTCTCCATTGAATGTGTATTAAATCCTTCTGACCACTTACTCTTGGTGAAGTTAAAGTGGCTTTCTGTTCCTGTGCAATGGAATTTGGTAATAGTGAAACAAAAGGATTTTCCAGCAACGTAACTTTGGATGTTGAAGGACTGAAACTTTGGTGTCCCCTTGATCAGTCCTTCCCAGAGCTTCAGACCTGAACACAATTGTGGCTTTTTTCCTAGGAATGGGAGGAGGTTCCAGAGAGTCCAGAGGAGGTGGATGGGATTCCAGAGATGACTTCAATTCTGGTATCAGTATTAACACTATACAGACAGGCAGCCTAAAAGGCTCAGAATGTTCTCATTTCATGTCAGCTACATTTGTCCCTATTACTGTTTTAATTGAGTCTTCTGTATTCAGCTTTGGACATCCTGCAGCTGCAGTGGATTCTTCAGGGGGAATCTTCCATTGCTTATAACATAGGGAAGAGTCTTGCTTGTATATTTTATTAACAGTCCTAAATGACAGAGTACTTGTCCAGATGCAGCCTGTGGTGTCCAGGTCTTTAAGCATTTCTCAAATGTGGCCAAGTACATTTCTGAATAGTAGCAGAAACAGACAGCTCCTGTGGAAAAGCTGAGAATGTATTCTTTCAGAGCAGAGGCTTCCACCTTCATAAGGAGATGGGACATGAAGATGTGTGTCCCCGAAGCATCTGACTTCTGCAAAACTGTGTTCCAGAGCACTTTCAAATGCAAAATGTGCCTAAACCTTTAGACCTGTTACAGTAATACAAGTTGCAGCAAATGACTGAGCTTGCTGAGTGGAAGGTAATGATGCAGCCTCGTGGTTTGCTCTTGACTCCAGTCAGCTTCTAGATATTAGAATCCAAGGTGATATTAACACTATTGCTGTTGTCCTCTGAAATTGTGGGTTTGGTCCATTTTCTGCTGGGGAGATGCTGGCAAGTGCAACTCTGCAATGTCTGGTCCCTGCTTGAGGTATGGACAGAGGAGGAGTGGTTACCAAGAGTGCCTTTGCCACTAGCATGAAACTGAAGTGTGGTGCTGGAGAGAGGAAGCTTGCTACAGCATTGTGTCTAACCTGCCTTTGTAGCTAGGCATTCTGGTGTCATAGCTTTACAGCTTCAGCATCAGCTTCTGCAAGCGTGGATGTATTTCAGCTTGAGATGCTGGATGAGTGATTTGTGAGCCAGAAGTTTAGCATTTTAAGGCTTAGCTGCTACAGAAGCTTTTCCTCTCAGGTTGTACAGCCTTGCTCTGGATCAAGACTTTAAAGATGGTTGTTTGGCACTGAAGTAAGTAATGGACAGTTCTGCAGCTCTGCCAAATACTGAAGTGGAAAGGAAAATCTCAGATGGGAATAAAACTTCTTCTCTTTCCAGTCAGCTTCTGAAAAACTGAGCCTGTTCCCCTTAGGTGTGCTGTTAGCCTGAAGTATCCTCCTCCCACTGAATGCAGGGGGCTGGGAGAGATACTGTAGGGTAGTCAATGGGGGCCTACTGGAACTCTGGTCAACAACAGACGGTTTCTTGATGATTTTGATAGATAAACTGAAGAAATGCAGTTAGCTTCATATTGAAGTATGAATTGGGTTTTTTTCTAACTGTTCAGCCTGGTAAATGCCTGGTCATTCCCAGTACAACTTTCCAAAGGCTCTGTTTTCCAAGGACTAGACATTTCACTACCCCTTGCTGTTTTCCCCTTTGCTCTGCTCCTGCAGCCTTCAAGCTCAGGCTGTAGTCAGTGTGATCGATTATCTGGCTACAGAAATATTCCCTGAGCACTTCTACTCGTGTCTCTGAATTCAGCTAATGGTGTTAACAGACTGAAGTTACAGCTGAAGCTCTTATTTTAAGCTCACTTGCTGATGACCCACTCTCCAACACTCCAGTAAGCTTCTAGTGGACAAAGCAGTTTCTGCCCTTGGCAGAGCGTGTTTGGTTTCAGATGGAATCTGTATGAACCTGTTAGATCTGCGAAGCAAACGGCCTTTTGGACAGAGGCTCTCAGTGAATCCTTTTGGACTGACAGCAGTGACTTGCAAGGTTTTTTCCAAGATAAAAATCTAGATTAAAAGCATTGCCAAATGTGCTCTTTGAACTCACTGCCTTTCATCTCCCAGATTCAAAGATGATGACTTCTTGGGAGGCCGGGGTAGAGGAACCCGCCCTGGAGACCGGCGCCCCCAGGTGCCTCATGGGGAGCGGTGGCACTGGTCGCTTCAGAGATGGGCCTCCCCTTCGTGGGTTTTCCATGGACTTCAGAGAGCCAACAGAAGGTAAACTCTTTATATCTTCTCTTGACAGTTGGACTCCATCTTTGAGGTCTTCTCCAACCATGACAATTCTATGCTTCTGTAAGCGAGACAATTCCGTGCCTCTATAATTGAGCCTTCCTTCACGAAGGAGCTCTCTGTGTGGGTTAAAGCTGCTCCCCTTGCCAGACAGCTCTTTAAAACCTGAATGATTTTTCTTCCAGAGGAAAGAGCACAGCGACCCGACTTCAGCTCAAACCTCGAACAGTTGCTACTCCCCTCAACCAAGTAGCCAACCCCAACTCTGCTATCTTCGGTGGAGCCAAGCCCCGAGAGGAGTAGTAAAAGAGCACGACTGAGTTTGGGTTGAGAGGGAATGGGGAGGCGGAGAAAAAGCAAGACAGTACAGAGTGACTAGCTCTGCTGGAATGTCAACCCTGCAGTTTACCATTCCTACCATCGGGTTTTTGTCCTCTTTGAAACCCAAATACAGAGCTTGTGAATGCATGTCAGCTGTTAACAAGTGGTTTTTAGTACGTTCTTGGCTTTGCTGTATCTAGTGCCCGCTTTGTGCTGAGTTGCCCTCTTCTGTTTCCTTCCAAGCAGCACACTTGCCAGCAGATAAGGCAGTGTAGCTGCTTCCACGATGTGTGGAGGTCTCTGGACACAGGTGCTGCTTCACTTCTTCCTTTCTGGGTTTGTTTTACTTTAGAAGCACAGGTTAGACTTAGTTACTTCCCTGTATTGTTTTGTTTTGCTTCCTCAGTGCTCCTCTTCTGACCTGCATGTCTCGTTCTGTATTGCTGTGGCTCTGAAGAGGAAACTGGAGAGTCCAGATGAGTTGAGCAGAGAAATTTTACAGTTCTAACCAAGTAGTGAAATACCATTTCTGACAACTGGTGGTGGCATTCCTGGATGCAGCAGAGCCTCTGGTAAAAACCAAGGGGACTGCTGCCCTTTCACACAGGCCAGGAGTCTCAATTTCATAGGTGGAAATAAAATTGGCTGGTGAATAGTGGTAGAATCACAGTGGGTAAAGCACCTGCCTGCAGACACTTGCTGTGGTGCTATTGACATGGAAATGGGATGGGCCTGCCCCTCAGCTCAAGGTTAGTACTGCAAAGCTGTGCCTCTTTGAGCACAACGGCTCACTGGCTCTTTCTGCTTACCTTTTTTTTGGGTTTTACATGTTGGGAAATTTTTAAATGAAGTTTCTACAAATAAAAATGGACTTTTTTATTTTTGTTGAAGGAGTATATCTACTTTTGCCATGCAGTATGTAATCATCGTTAGCCCTTTGTATTTCTTTGCCCAGTGGTGTACAGTTTTAGACCTCTGCTTTCAAAAAGTAACTTGAAAATGGGCAGATTAGAAACCATCCTGCTAGAGATTTCCATCCATGTAGAAGTTTGAGTAAAAAAGCATCTCTGACTGCTGCATCTCTCTTCACTTGAACTGTTACTTATCAGTGTTGTGTGGGAGGAGGGAGGTGAGGCTGGAGCCAAAGGAGAGAGACCATTCGTGTTTAAAACCACACCCTTGAATCTACAAACACTGAAGTGTGGATGTGTCCAGTGCATGAGAGACACTTGGCCCCTAATGCTAGTGCTGACAGCTTTCAGATAAAACAGCTGGCACACCAGAGTGCTTGCAAGAGGAGTTTGGAAGCATGGCTGCTTCACTGCCAGCATCACTGGCTAGTGGTGAATTCCTTCCCTCGAGATACCTTTAATGTCAGAGTCCCAGCAATTTACAGAACTACTCTTTCCTTCCTTCTGCTGCCTGTCACTTAATCTGCTTCTGAGATAAGAACCATTTGTCTAACACTAATACTTTTAAATTGAGACAGACATGCATTGGTGTGGTTGTATTCCAAACCCACAACTGACCCTATTTACATCTTCAATGTGGAAAAGATTTTTATGAGCAAATTCCCCTTATTAAAAACAAAACCAAAACCAAACCTCACCTCTAGTCACAGCTGTTGACTTTTAAATGTATAAACAAAACAACAAAAAAGGAAAAAAGAGAAAAAAAAAGAGGAAAAAAAAAAAAGAGAGAGAAGAAGAATTCCAACACTTACACATTCTGCTTCGTAACAAAAGAAATTTATGGATATGGTATTTTGTGAATGATCTTTTAAATAAAAGAAAACATTAAGTAATATTTAACATTGGTCTTTATTGAGTCTGCTAAAGCATGAGTGAGTTGTTTTTTCTCCCCCCCCCCCTCAGTTTTCAAACAGTGTGTTCAGCTTGGAAATTGGCTTCCTGAAAGGGGAAGCAGCCCCAGACCCGTTCTGGCACTAGTAAGGGGGAGGAGGAAAAGCTGAAGGGGAGGAATCAACTCTTGTTTCAAGTCTCAGCCAGTGCTGGAACAGGCAGGACCTGGGCTCACTTGGCCACAACTTTCCCTCCACCAAGTTCTTTGTCCTGTGGCTTCAGTGTAACTTCAGTCACCTGGCCAGGGCTGCCAGGCAGAATTCAGCTGTGCTGTAGCTTGAAGGTCACAGCTGCTTGTGCCATTTCCTGAAGCTGGATGGTGCAGCCCTCTGCCCAGAATCCTCTGCCTGGTACAGGGCACAACATCTGTCCTCCCAGCTTGAGTAGTGATCGGCGTAAGCTGGAGGTCTTTGTGGTAGACAGAGGAAACATCAGCTTGCTGCTGTCTTACCCAGTTTCTCCCTTTTTCAGCTGACCTGTTTCCCACTAAACCTAGCTGGCAGGGAGGCTGCTGCCCTGGCTTTGAAGTATGTGAGAGCCAGGTTTTGATTGAGGAAATGAGTCCTGACCTTCCTGCTGGTTTTAGTGCTTTCCACAGCATGAAAGGATGGGAAGCGTGTGTTGCTTCCAGTTACTCAGTCCACTCTTCAGACCTGCTGGCAGGGACAGCCTGAGCAGAGAACTCAAATCCTGCTCTGAAGCCCCTTGCTCCTGGCTGTCTTAGGGGAGTAACAGCTGTGGTTCAGTATGTCAGAGCAGGGCTGCCGAGGTGAGATTGTGCTCTTCAGCTGCTGCCCGAGGCTTGCTCAGAGCTGGCCCTTTCAAACCCGGCAGTGGAAGCAATCATTTCATCACTGTGTGGAGGAAAGTGATACTGATTGTGAGCGAGGCAGAGATGGGGAGTGGCTCATCTTGGCTCTCTAAATGTTTTTCTGTATCTGCTAACCTTTTGTCGTGGGTTTCCTACCAGAGAGTGCAGCCTAATCCAAACATTTACTTCTGTAGTAGCTCTTTGTATACCAACATTAATGTATCTCCTGGTTTCTTTAAAGCATTCTGCTTCCAGTAGGGTTAAGGGTCAGCCTTCCCCAGTCCCTTTTCCCTTTCCCCCTTTAAACATTCTCCCATGCAGAGCCATGGCAAAGTAGCTTGGGTTAACAGCTGACAAAACTATGTTTTAACATATGGAAGTGGCATTTCACAGCTTTGTAGGAGGCAACAAGATGATTTTTAACCTACCCCATACAGCAAAAAGCAGTTAAGGTTTAATCTGTAGTGCTTATTTTACTCACAGCTTAAAGCTAAGCCTGGCATGGCAAAGCCTAAACCAAGGAGGTTACTGGCAGTGGCAACCTGGATGATTCACTTGTGGCTGTTCTCACCGAGTTATTTCTAGTAGCTGTGAAAACTTCTTCAAGCTTGAACTCAAAAAAATAACCCAAGTGAAGTGAGGAATGCAGCAGACAGCTCTTGGAACTGAAATTGGGTTTGCTTTGCTACTGTAGAAAGTGCTTTGTTTGTGTTTCTCCAGTTGGGTTGCAGTGGGGAAGGCTGGTGTGGTGTCTCTGGCAGGGCTGTGAGCCACCAGGTGAAAGCAGTGTGCATCTAATGTGCTGCAAGCCCCCACTGGGGACCACCAGAAAATACCCCACGGGTTTCCCAAGCTCAGGAGCCTTCTAGGAGAGCTAATCCCAGATGGCAGCAGGCCAAAGCTGGCATGGGTGTGTTGCCAGCTCACTGGACTGTGCAAGTCTATTAAGTCTAATCTGAGGGGGTCTTTGGGCTTGTGCTCATGGATATGTTCTGATGGATGCAGAAAGAAGTGCAGGAGCAGTTGCATACTGAAATGGTGGGCTGCTGACAGAGTCAAGTTCAAGTTATGCTCTTGGGGGTGCCTTACCTGTCTTCCTAGAGGACAAACAAGATGTTAACCCACTACTGAGATGCACTGGCACTACTGAGTCTCCAGTGCTGCCCATGAGTGGCTGAAGTTCTGCTGGTTGTGCCTGAGACTTGCTGTCCCAGGGCAGTTTGGGATGATGCTGGTATTTTTCCAGTTTGTCTTCTGGATTCTATCACAGTTTCAATCCTGGCTTCAGCACATAGTAAAGTGGGAGCCATTGCTACCTGTAGTGCTATCAGCTGCCTTGTCTTCAGAAAAGATGAGGAAATGGTGACAATTTCAGAGCAAATCCTGTGCTATTGCAAGCCCTCCTTTTTGTAGGAAAGGTTTCACACTGAAGCCAGCTAGACTTTAAGTGCTTGTGCGAGCCCTTCGTCAGAGCACTCTCCTGTAGCAACCTGCAGAGCAGCCCTGGCTGGCTGACTGCTGTGAGCAGAGCAGATTGGAGTGACAGTTCTCCAGGGTTCCCCCTGGTCACCCCGAGTGTGTTCTGGCCAAGGGCTGCATGTCCAAGCAGTGCAGTAGATCAGGGGTAGATCTCTGGCTCCCCGCACCAACCTCCTTCCTCCTCTGCGTGGAAGCAGTTCTGGTGGTTATATTGCTGCTGGCTTTCAGCAAGTACCTGGGGTGAGCCCTTAGCTGCCAGCATCTGTAAATCTGGGTTCAATTTCTGGGTCACATTCTGGTGGTTTCAGTGTTTTGCTACCACAGAAGAGGGAAGGCCCTGAAGGGGTTGGGCTGGTGGTGCATCCTGGCACGTTCTAAGTTGCTTTGTCGTTGGCAAGGGCACTGCTCTGCTCTGGATGCTTGGGGTGAATTTTTCAGGTGCTGCTTGTCCTGCATTTTCGAAGGGGAGGTCCTGTGGCTGAAGGGGAATCTGGATTCCAGCTGAGACTGGAATGTTCCAATCTGGTAGCTGAATCCCTCCTCTGAAATGCCACTTTTCCCACTGCAGGACTTCAAGGAGTCAGGTTTGCTTGGCGTGGCAGAAGGCCATCTTTCCTTGGGTGCTTCAGTTTCACCAGGTCATCTGCAGCTCCTTCTGCTGTTGGTGGCACCACCAAACCCATCAGAAGCATTTAGAAAGGTGTCAGCAGATTCTTGGAGCCTGCTTTCTGAAGGATTTAACCCTTCAGTGCCAGACACTTGGCTTTCAGGGCTGATGCACCTTAGTAACAGCACCAGCTTGATGTCATTTTATGCTGGAGACTAACTGGAGAAACGTGGCACCAAAGCTGTAGGCGTAGAGCTTGCACTTCTCCTGCAGGGAAGCTTTGCTGCTTCCTCCCCTTGTCTGCTCACTTCACCCCAAAGCTTAGATGGGCACAAGAACAGGAGATGAGGTTCTGGTTGCACATGCAGTGCACAGTGTCATTGTGTTGCAGCGTCGCTGTCATTAGCTCTAAGCTCACATTCCTCACCTCACTGCAGCTGTTTGGGTGGTCTAAGCATTTTCTGGTTTCCTTTCCCGTGGCTGCAAGGATGCTGCTGGGTGCCATTTGCCTGCTCACCAGCAGCTTCACCTGGCTTCCATGGCAGGGGGGTTTGAAGTAGATGATCCTTGAGATCCCTCCCAACCCTAACAGTTCCATGATTCCCTCATT
>JAAWVA010000036.1:3100996-3135486 GCA_015227895.2 Colaptes auratus
AAAAGAAAAAGAAAGAAAGAAAGAAAGAAAGAAAAATATAAAATAAATAAAAATCTAGCTGTTAATTTCTGACAGTCCTCTCAGTGTTGGAAAGACAATCACCCTGGGGCACCTATCTCTGTGGTGTTTTCCCCACTCAACCAGGAGAGGCTCTTCCTTATGGGTAGCCTGGAGGGGAGCTTCCACCAGCAGGTTCCACCACAGAGCAGCCCAAGAATGAAAACAGCAGCAAAGGCTGAACTAGAACAGGGCCAAAACCCACTGGCTCAGGGATGCCCAGCCTCCTCCCTGCTGTGGCAATGCCTGCAACTGTGACTGGGACTCGGCCAGCTTGTCCCCACGGGTCTGTGCATCTTCGCAGGGTAAGAAGCATCATGAACTCACCAATGCATGAGACTCCTGCTCATACACCCTAAACAGATGCACCTATAGCATGTTATTTGGAATTATATATTTATGGTAAGTCATGTATAAAAATTCCCACGTTCCAAGAGGCTTCCACAGCCTGGCACTCTCCCAGCAGCAGGACCGTGAGCTCGGAGCAGGGATCCAGCCCATACCAAATTGTCCTCCCCACTTCATTTCCTTGGCTTTTCTTGCATTGTCCCTGTTTGGCCCCAGCTTTTGATGGCAGTGAGACAACTTGCTAACCCCCACTCATGGGAATATCATCTCCAAGTCCCTTAAGTGGTTTCAGAGAAAACCTCATGGCTGTCAATGCCTGGGTGAAGAGATGCCATCTCCCCTTTTTCTCTGTGAAGCAGCAAATGCCAGCCGCAGCAAATCACGTGCACAGAGAAAACACCTGTGCCTTCGGCTCAGGGAGACCCAGCTGGGCTCAGGAGCTCACCCCAGATCCCAAGTGTGACAAGGAGCAGCACCCAGGAAGGTGTGAAACACCCAATTTTACTCCCCACACTGGGCTCTGAGCAGCACGAGGGAATACTGGGGCTCGTTGTCCCCTCTTCCCAACCCAACCTCACTGTCCCTGCCCAGAGGGGCACAGCCACTACCTCCAGCGGTCCACAGGGGCTCCAGCAGGGACCTCCCGAGCGAGAATCCGTCACTGCCGCCTGCTGAGCCTCCACAGATTGGGCCCGGAGGGAGCTCTGCAACCCAGTGGGTTACATATCAACAGCCATATGGTCATCTGCATTTTAATTGCAGAAGCTTTATTGCTGCTGGGATGATGCATGTGCTGGAACGGCACCAGCTTGTCTCTCGGAGCTGGGGCTGCCTGCTTGAGAACTCATCTTTTTTCCTGTTAAATAGGCTTGCCAGGGAAAGGGTGAGGGAGTCTCTGCAGAGCCCCAGCACAGTGCTGTGAAAGAGGTGCTCTAGATAGAATCATTGAATGCACTGAGTTGGAAGGGATCTTTAAAGGTCATCCAAGTCCAACTCCCCTGCAGCAAGCAGGGACTTCCCCAACTAGATCAGGTTGTTCAGAGCACCATCCAACTGACCTTGAATGTCTCCAGGGATGGGGTCTCCACCACCTTTCTGGGCAACCTGTTCCAGTCTCTAGAGAATTTCTTCCACCTCATAATAAAGAATTTCTTCCTAATGTCCTCCTCCCTAACATTCCTTTATCCCTAACGTGGCATCAGGGACAAGGTGTGCTTAAAAAACCACACTCAGGTCATGGCAGAAGCTTCCCTGGCTGGGGCAACAGAGGATGTCCCCCCAGTACAGTGATATTTTTGTCCAGTTTGGGACCTGTAAGGTGAAGCAGCAGCATCCCATCTCAACACACACACCAAGCCTACGCAAGAGCACATCCCACCACGCCACCCCTGCCAGGTGCCTGCTCCTCGCCAGGTGGAGGTCTAAAGCCACATCCAGCAACGGGCAGCTCAGCGAGCCCCAGGGGCAATCCAAATCCCCAAATGGAGCGTGAAGGTTCTTACTATAAAGCACATCAAACACTTCCTCTACCATCTTCCTGAGGAGGTACACGTCTGATCCCTGGTCGGGGAGACCCTGAGCACGCTTCGCCCGCACTCCTTTGCCTTCTTCTGCGCCTCCGAGTCCTGCTCCTTCCTCTGCTGGACTCCTGCGAGGGGGGAAGGAGAAAACAGGAGATGCTGTGGTGAGAGGAGGGGTCACAGGTGGTGCCATGTGCGCTGTTGAGTGGCTGCAAAGCGACTGAACCCTCTGGCTGGGTTACACCAACTTTGGCCGAAGCTGCCCGCCAAACCCCAGGCCAGATGGGGTTCCATGGGTGTCAGGCCCCTCACTGTCCCACAGCAAAGTCCTCTGGCTGAGCAGGCAAGTGCCCCTGGTCTCCCACCCATCCCCAGCCCCTCAGCTTGCATGGGGCTATAGCCCCCAACGTGCAAGGGGAAGGTTTCAGCATGAGCAGTGATGCCAGCAGCGCAGCAGGGAGAGGTTGGCCATCCTGTGCCTGCCCCACCCCGCCCCACTACTTCCCTGGTTTCACCCACTCGGCTGCCCTGGAACTGTTGTGATTAATTGGGCAGCACATTTCTTTTCTCTGGTTTCAATCTGCTTAGCCTCCAATCTCTCAGGAAAAGCAAATCCTCCTTTCTCAGAGGCTTTTTACCCTTCAGCGTCACGTAGCTCGGTAATACAGCTATTTCCTGCTAATTTCCCCCATTAAACCTCAAATAAAGCATATCTGCAGCAATGACTTCCTTGCATCTCTAAATGCACACACAAAAAATTAAACACTACAAGTGCATTATTGCTGCTCTAGCCGAAGCGATTCACAAGGGATTTTGCGGTGGCAAAGGACTAATTCCTTCATCATCCTCGACAGGCTCCTGCGGTGATCAGCCCTGGATGCTGCCTGGGTGCTCAAGGAGGAGCTCATGGATTCCTCCTGTGGAAAGACTAGACTAGAGACTAGACTAGACTAGACTAGACTAGGTGGGAAAAGACCTTGAGATTATCAAGTCCAACCTATCACCCAACACCATCTAATCAACTAAACCATGGCACCAAGCACCCCAGCCAGTCTCTTCCTAAACACCTCCAGGGATGGGGACTCCACCACCTCCCTGGGCAGCACATTCCAATGGCCAATCTCTCTTTCTGTGAAGAACTTCTTCCTAACATCCAGCCTAAACCTCCCCTGGTGCAGCTTGAGACTGTGTCCTCTTGTTCTGGTGCTGGCCACCTGGGAGAAGAGACCAACCCCCCGGCTACACCGCCCTTCAGGTAGTTGTAGAGAGCAATAAGGTCTCCCCTGAGTCTCCTCTTCTCCAGGGTAAGCAACCCCAGCTCCCTCAGCCTCTCCTCATAGGGCTTGTGCTCCAAAGAAGAGCCCACAGCTGGGACAGCACTGGGATGGGGGCAAGAGATATCCAATCAGAGAATCACAGAATGTTATGGGATGCAAGTGACTCAAAAGCTCATCCAGTCCAACCCCCTGCCAGAGCAGGAGCACCTATACCAGATCACGCTGGAATGCATCCAGACAGGTATTGAACATCTCCAGAGAGGTACCCACAGAACTTGGTGCAAGCAAGGGGACAGCCACCCAACACCACACCACTGGGCAGCTCTGCTGCCTCCCACCATGTGGGGAAGCAAGCCCTGGTGAACTTTTTTGGGGTGCTTTTCCAAGACAGTGAAAGGCGTCTGCACCCACGCGCTCCCAGACTGCCTCTCCCTCGCGGCTGGGCGCTAAGTCTGCGCCACTGACATTAATCCTGATCACTGTCAAGTCCCTCCGTGCGCCAGGCAAGGCTGAGGCAGAGGTTCAGATAAAGGAGGGCGCTGGAGCGAGGTCTGCACGCCCCAGGGAGATAAGAGAGGCTTCTTACATCTCCCAGCGATGTCTGCTTTCGATTATTTCAGATCCTTTCTAAGGGGGCAGCTAGACCATAAATCAGAGGCACTTCCAAGGATGCTTTCCACTGCGTGCCAGTTGTAAGAGCTTTATGGAGTGGAGTTGAGCCTGGGCCATTTATAATTCAAGACAGAGTTATCACGTTCACCCTGTCTCCAGCAGCAGCCACTTCGCCTGAAGCCCATCAGCAGGAGTTTGTGCTGTCAACCAGACGTGACCGTTTCATTTGGCAAAGATGAAGCCAAAGGAGAGGAGAACCAGGATCTGCCACGGGGCATTTCCCCAGCCCAGGGCAGGTCACTGACCACCAGGGTATATGTATTTATCTTTCTAAAAGTGAGACTTGCAGATGGGTCACAACACTGTGAGCTCATGGCAGACATGGCTGGCATTTAATATACAAGAGGGAGCTCCCTGTTCACTGCTGTTTGCCGCTCAGTAGCTCCTGCCTCTCATGAGTGGTGGAAGGGGGGCAGAGTCACCTGGATGCAGGAAATGTCCCCAAAACACCTCCCCTGCAAAATCCCAGACACCTCCTACCCTGCAAAACCCCAAACACCACAGCAGAGGGCAACTAATGACAGCTCTCCCAGGCATGAGTGGCTGGTGGAGGTGGCAGGCAGCTGCCCACAGTGAGCAAGGACAGAGGGGCAGAGCCGAGCCCTGGCAGTTGCTGCTCCTGCAAAGCCACTCACCCTGCACACGTGCAGCAAATAGCCCCAGCAGACAGCGACCCTGGCAGTGCCACAGGCTGATGTTTTCATTAGAGCAAACCTCTCCAAGCAATCTCTCCAACAGATTAAGCACCAGTGTGGTTTCCATCAACACCATGTGTGTGCACACAGCTGACTGGTTTCTTTCCATGGTCAGCGTGTGCAAGCAGATCCAGGACTGGGGCCTCCCCAGTCTGGGAGCCCTGGAACCACCAAAGCCAGATCCCATCCCAGCTCCTGCACTGAGTAGGGAAAGAAAGATTGACACTTCAGGGATGATTCCATCCAAGAAACACAGGTCCTCATTCACACCATGGCTCCCACTTTCCTCTCAGCTCCCAAGCTGTTCTGGGGAGACAGCAGAGGCACAAAGCTGGGACAGAGGGCTGGGTGCCAGTCTCACCACATGCAGAGCTGTCACCACTCAGATTTCCCTGCAATACCCAGTGACTGGTCTGAGACTGGGTGGACCACAGCTCCTGCTGAAGGCATTCTTTCACCAGTTAGCCACACAACAAAATAACAACTCCACAACAAACATTCTCAGCTCTCATATCCATCTCTGTTTCTCCAAACCAGGAGAATGCTTGGCCCAAGGAAAGCCTCTCTGCTCCTGGCAGATCAGCAGGACAAACCATTTTTGCTAAGTCATCAAAAGCTGCTCCAGCACACCAGCAGTGTTGCCACAGTCCGACAGCAGAGCAGTCATCCAGTCCCATGCCACTCCAAGGATGCTTTCAGAAAGGAAAGCTGGGCTGCACAGTACCCTTCCTGGGAGGGGAAGAGGCTCCAGCTGTGGTTCCCACCTGCTTCCCATCACTTTAAACACTGCCCAATTCCACAGAGAGGCAGACAGCAGTGTGACACCCCGAACAACCACTCCTCCACGCACAGTGAGGGGGCTGTCCAGCTGGCACAACCAGAACAGCAGCCTTGGGGATACTCACTGCAAAACTTCTGGAAGTCAGTCTGCAGCTCCTTGCGGGCGCTGAGGAAGACTCGGCCCTTCTCAGTGCCCACCACGAAGGCACTCTCCTCGTGGACGGCGATGCAGGCCACCTCCGCGTTCAGCTTGAGAGCGCCGAGCACTGTGTGGAGACACCGGGTCAGGAATCACAGACTTGTCAGGGGACCTCAAGCATCTTCCAGTTCCAACCCCCTGCCATGGGCAGGGACACCTCACACTACAGCAGGTTGCTCACAGCCAACGTCCAGCCTGGCTGCAAAAACTCCAGGGATGAGGCTTCCACCACCTTCCTGGCAACCTGTCCAGTGTCTCACCACCCTCACTGGGGAAGAACTCTTCCTAACAAAAGAATGCTGTGGGACCAGCCCTGCCATTTTCCAAGGGGATTTTTTTGTTTTTGGTCACTCACATCCAAAGCAATGTTCTGGTTAGGATCAGAAAAACTCCAGGGGGCTTCAGACATCCCCTGAACGCTTCGGTGACTTTACCCTCTCCAGAAACATTTCCAGCTGAGCCGCGCTTTGCCGGTAAACAAGAGCTATTTACCCATCCTTTCACTTCACTTTTTCCTATCTGAAAAGTAAACATTTTTCTGGGTTTTCTTTATGAGGAAAACATTCTTGTATTACAAAAAAAACCCAACAAACCCAACAAACCCAACAACAATTTGTACTTTTCCACCAGCCCTAATGAATAAGGGAGCACGAGAATCTTATGCAGCTGCAGAGCACTAATATGCCCAAAGTCTGGATTAGTCAACTGATTCTTCTTGTACAGTTATGCAAAACATTAAAGAGATGGAAAAAGACTTCCTGCATTAATCCAGTTTATGTAATGTGCACTTCCTGCCCCACACCATACCCATGTATGTGTGCTTTTATTAGCCTGCTTTTTTTTTTTTTTCATAGGATAATAGTTGTGCAGCGCTGGCAGCCTGAGTCAGATTCCCATAGCTACAGCGCTGATGCTCTGAGGATGCTATCACAGGATGATAGGGGTTGGAAGGCGCCTCGAGATCATCGGTCCAACCTCCCCTGCCTGAGGCTCGCCTAGGGCAGGCCACACAGGAATGTGTCCAAGTGGGTTTGGAAAGTCTCCCGAGCAGAAGACTCCACAACCTCTCTGGGCAGCCTGTTCCAGGGCTCCAGCAAAGAAGTTTCTCCTGACGTTGAAGTGAAATCCTGTGTGCCTGTTTGTACCGTTGTTCCTTGTCCTATCACAGGGCACTACTGAAAAAAGACTGCCCCCTTTCTCTTGTCACCCATCCTTAAGGTATTTGTAAACACTGATCAGATTCCCTCTTAGTCCTCTCTTCTCCAGGCTAAACAGCCCCAGGTTTCTCAGACTCTCCTCATAACTCAGATGTTCTATTCCCTAAACCATCCTCATAGACTCCCTCCAGTAGTTCCCTGTCTCTCTTGAACTGAGAAGCCCAGACCCAGACCCAATACTCCAGATGACGTCTCACCAGGACACAGTAGAAGGGGAGAAGAACCTCCCTCAACCTGCTAGTCACACTCTCTTAATGCACCCAAGGCCACCACTGACCCTCTTGGCCACAAGGGCACATTGCTCTCTCGTGGTCAACTTACTGTCCATCAGGACTCCAAGGTTCTTCACTGTGGAAGTGCTTTCCAGCAGGTCACCCTAATCTCTACCCTATTCTTGTCCAGTAGCTTTCACTGCTTTTCGTGAGCTAGCTGTGGTTTCTTTCCCTGTGTGTGGGGAGGGAACTTTCTCACCCCACCACATCCAGGTATAAGGACTCTACACTTGTCCTTGTTGAATTTCATTAAGTTCCGCTCTGCCCAGGTCATGATTTAAAAATGGGTGAAACAGGGGTGATATCCCCAGTGACAGCCCCAGCCAGACACATCACCATGATATGGGCTGAAGGATGCTGATAGCCAGGGAGCACAGCAGCTGCCCACGGCCCAACTGCCCTGAGCTACCTTCATCTCCCTGCACACAGTTGCAGTGAGCTTGATTCATCTGGGCTTAAGCCAAAATCTGCATCGGGCCATTGTACCTCCTACTGACCTTCCTCGAGAAGGAGGTATTGAATCACATCACTCAAGGAGGTATCTCTAAGAAACCTCCTTTCAAAAAACCCAGTAGCAAATGGAATTGTTTGGCTCAAAAAGCCCAACTCTCAAACCAGTAAGTACAAAATCTAGGGGATGTAAGATTTGGAGGCAGCCTAAGTCCAAACCCTCAGCCTGCTTGGCGACGTGCAGGTGGCCCCGTTTAGCACGCAGGCAAGGCAGGCAGGCTTCAGTGAGTGCAGAGCCTGGCACTGGTGAAGCACTGGGATAAAAACTGAACTTCAGGAGCAGCCTGGCCCCTGGCCTGGTGTCAGCACGTAAGGAGGACTGCAGAGCAATGTATATTCATTAGGAGGCCAAAACTACAGCAACACGAGTTTGCTGCGCGGCACAGCGAGCGCAGCAGCAGGCAAAGCCGCCCGGGGTGTGTCAGCTCTGGGGAACCTGCTCCTTAGCAGGGTGCTGATGGTCAGGGGGGAAGGAAATGACTTATCAGTGAGAAAAAAAACAACCCTACCTGCAGAGAGAAGAGGCAGCCCAGCCAAACATATTAAATAAGACTTGGCTGTAAACAGGGAGGGCCATTTAGCATGAGCATTGCATTAGACATTTGTTTCTGCACACTCACTTTCCCTTCTCGATCACATTCGCAGTTAAAAACAAGATTAGCTCTGGTCCACGAGACTTAATCCAGACAGTTATCTTGTTTATGTAAGCAGGGCTGACTTAGGCAAGGTTTTCCAGGGGAATTCTACGTCAAAAGATATGAAAGTTCTTCTCTTTGTTCTGGGAGATAAAAGCCATTGTTCTCCGTTGTGTAAAGCTCAGGGTAACATGGTAAAACATCAAGGAAAAGAACCAAAAAAATACAATAAAAAAGGAAAGCCAACCACCCTACATTCAGTTGATACCAACATAAATATTAATGTGAAAACAATCCACATCTGAGATTAACTTGGGCTGACTTTATGATCCTTACGGCTGTCAGGGCTGGAGAGGATTCTTATTTCCCGGCCCCGGCAGCTCCCTGGGCTTTCCAGCAGCAGAGGGGAGTGGGATGAGCTAGCCAGCCCTCGTGCTCCAGCCCTGCTCCCAGCCAGCCCTGTGCAAGGGAGGAGAAAGGAGAGGGATGCCACTGGCCTCTTACCATGGAGTCTAAGGCAGACACTAAGCTGGTGATGATTTCGTCTTTCTGGGGAAAAACCATATTCCACCGGTCAGCTCTGGAGGTGCTGAGAGTCACGTCTAAAGGCTTCCCTGCCAGGGCCATATTCACCTGAAAACAGAAAAAACCAAACCATTGAGATGCATCACTGTTACTGCTGGAGAGCTGGTGCTGAGCATCACAAGTGCAGCCCCACCACCAGTGCGTGCCATGGGTTATGGTGCAACACTGGCATGGATGCACTGGGGAAACTGAGACACAGAGCAAACCTGAGCCCATGTCCCCATGTCTCCTCTGCTAAAGGCAGATAATTGCTGATAATTATAGCTGCTGAGCTGTAACAAACCCTGGAGATGATTCTATGATTCTGTGCTGTGTATCCAGCAGCAGTCAGGTCAGCTCTGCCCTCAGGACACACCCCTGAGAGGATGCCACCACCATGTGGGGCACACCAGACTGACTGCATAGTTGCACTCCAGATGGGCAGACTGGGGCTGTGTTAAGCCAAAGGATGCAGCGCTGTGCCCAAGATCTAAGGCCATAAGCATCCCCACAAGGACACCATGCTGGCTCTCCCCATGCCTCCTTCCCTATATCCTCGGCAAGAGCAGAACCTGGCACCCAAAGGCGTCCCTGAAACAGGCAAAGCCATGGGTACTCTGCCTTCCCCAAGGGGAGAGGTAGCTCATAGCGAGGGGCTCTGTCATCAAGTTATCCTGCCCCTCAGCTCCTGGGGGACTGTGCTGATGGGACTAAGACTGGGCAGCTTGCAGAGAGCCCCTGCATCTGAGAAAGGGCTCAGCCCCAGGAGCTCTATTCCTCACTGCAAAACAGGGAGAAAACGGGGAGAGAAATGCCAGGGCCTAGCCACATGTACAGCAGCTACGCCAGGTCTCTGCACCCTGGTGCCCACATCTCACCATGCCCCATGGCAGTGCCAGTGCTGCAGGGGAAACTGAGGCAGGGGCTATCACCCCCCTGCCACACACCCACACAAACACCCCAGCACCCACTGCAGTCCCTTCCCAGCCATCACCCCTGCATCCGCAGGGCAGCGTCGCGCCGCCCGCCTTTAATCCTGCAAATAAAAGGTGGCAAATTAGCTGGCAAGGCTGGGGAGCCACTCCAACTGGATCATAAATCATGTGCTTGAGGCTGCAGGCAGATAAAAAAAGAGGCCAGAGAATTTCTAAGAGGCGAGACGGGCAGGAGCCGGGAATATGAATGAAGCTGCCTGAGCCTAATTCCATCTGCAGCTCGGCCCTGCTGAGAACAAGGGTTATAAGTTAACCACAGAACCCCAAATTCACCTTCCCTCCCCAGTCTGCACCTGGGTTCAGGCAGCAGGAGTGTGCACACCAAGTGCTGCCCCATGCAGCTGGGGAAATGGTGGCTTTTGGTCCAGAATAACAAGTCACAGCCTGCCAGCATCTCTGCAAGGTGCATACGTGTGCCCAGGGCAGAGGGCTGAGGGACAGCCTTGCCCTGCAAACCCTTGCTGGGATGCAGACATGCACTAAGCTAACGAGGGTGGAGATGACTCCCTGTTAAACTGTAATGACTGAATCCCAGAGAGTCCCTCAAGACCTCCAGGATGGCTTCTCCTGTGTCACCAGCTGGGGAGAGCAGGCAGTGATGAGGCATCACCAGCACTTTGGATGGCAGAGCCGTAGCCAGCGCCGTGACAGCTCTTCTGCTGTCCAGCAAAACCATCTTACAGCCAGCTGACACTTCTAATGAAGCTGACATGACTCTGCCTGGACCATCTTGAGGGGAACCCCCCCAAAACCAGGCACCAGATGGGAAAACACAGGAAGGAAACTGAGCACGTGGTCCTGCAGCCTGAGCACTACCCCCCTGCAGCACAGCCCCTGGACATCCCCAAGCTGGGGTCAAGGCTCTGCCAGGAACCTCTGGCACTACCACTGCAACAATGCCCTGAAATGGTCCCCCTGGCTCCAGCCCTGCACTTTGTGCATGCAAGGATGGACAGACAGATGGATGAGGAACCATTCCGCGTGCCAGCTCCTTCGTAGAACCCTGTGGGTGCAGGGTACTCAAGATCCACTTTCCATCGATGCTGTGCTAACCCCAGTGCCTTGATGCAGCTGGCAGGGAGCAGCAAGAAGACAGCAGTGCTGATACCAGCCCTGAGCCAGAATCCCAGCCCACAGGACACTGGGCAGCCGCAATGCCAGGCTGGGGACCAGCCATTGCCTGGGGACCAGCCATTGCCTGGGGACCGGCCATTGCCTGGGGACCGGCCATTGCCTGGGGACCGGCGCTGGGAAGCATCACCCCCCTCTTAACTCCCCTACAAGCACTCCCTTGGAAAACAGCCTTATTTTGATGTCCACACGTATTTCTAAGTGCCCTCATTATCATCTAATGCTCCTGCTACAACCTAGATGTTCCTGCTGTCTTTTGGCAGTGGTTTGGAGAGCTGGTCCCTGCCTTGGTGGGGCTGGTCATGACGCCCCAGTGAGCTTAAGCTGGACCAACCTGCTTGGCCACGGCCTCCTACAAGGAGAGCTGCTCTTCCCTCAGTTGCAAAAAGCAAAGGCAAGAACTGGAACTGGCCACAGAGCGGGATCCAAAGGGGAAAACCCAGGAAAACATCAGTGGGAAGAGGGCTGGGTCCCTGAACCCCCTCCCTCCCTGTTCCCTGCTCTGCAGGAGACCAGCCCTGAAAGAATCCCTGTCACCTGGCTGCTTGTTTAAGAAAGAAAAGGAAGAAGTTTTCAACAAGTGTGGGGGGGAATAAGATAATGAAAATATGACCCAAGTAATAAACAGGAGTTTAAGGCCAGGGGGGGACACAATACTCCTGTAAAGCTTTAATCATTTATGGTCACGAAGAGCAGTGACAGCAGAATTTGAAAAAGGGGGGGGGGAAAATAAAAAGCAGGAATAAAACTTCACAGCAAGCACTAGGCTTAGTCAAATCAAATTAAGACGTATGGCTTGCAGTTGTTTGTCTAATCAAAGGGAAAGGAGGCTTCAGGAAACTGGGGTAAACCATTCTAAAGCACTTGGGGCTGGTGACAGGGACGAGGTGGGTAGGATAGGTGCAGGGCATCCTGCCTTCTTCCCAGGGCTCCACACACCCACCCTGTGGAAATCCCAGCCTGGGGCACCCACTAAAGGGTTGATTTCCCACAGGGGCTTAGCTTCAGCTCCAGCCCATCCACCTCTGCATGCTGAGTCTGTCCCCAGGGCAGAGGGTGACTCAGGGGCTGTCACGTTGCTGTCATGGGGCCAAAGCGAACAGCTGCATATTGGGTTTATTTCTTGACTGGTGTGTTGGTGTTGTGTTTTATATTGCTTATTTTTGGATTTGTTTATGGTTGCTTTACCCCCCCCAGCTGAATCTTGTGGGGACAGGATGACAGTGGGTGGGGCTGGGGCTGCCGTAGGACCCAAGCTTTACAGCACCTCCTTCCTCACCTCCCTTTGTAATCCTCAGAAAAGACGATAAATTTGGCCCCTTTTTACCTTCGCGTGATCACCTGCGCTGCAGCAAGGGAAAAACAGGCACGGGGAGGCTGCAGAACCCCTGCAGCAAGAGCAGCTGCCCCCCAGGGCCTGCACATCCCCTCTCTGTCCCCACAACCGCCGCTGTGGGACAGTATCCCCATCCCCCCTTCCCCCCAGAATAAACATCCTCCAGCTTCGCGCGCTGCGTCACCCTTTCCAAAGTGCTCGGAGCAAGCAGAACGGTGAAGAAAAGCCACTGACAGGCCAATGACAACCCCCCAAAGGAAACTTCCAAGCAGAAAACTGCCTTATTGCAGCCCCTAAATTATAAACAGGTTCAGTGAGGAGGAAGTGAGGGGACTTGACCTGAGCCTGCAGCTGGCACGGCGCAGCCCCGGCATCGCCACTCAGGCTGCGGCTCGCTTCGTGGTGAAGAAGGATGCTGTAAGCTCCTGGTACAGACTTCTGTTCACCACCTTCTTGCTCACCTGTTCAAGCCTTGCAGCAATTTCCAGCACCACACCAAAACCAGAATAGAATAGAATAAACCAGGTTGGAAGAGACTTTTGAGATCGAGTCCAACCTATCAGCCAACAGCATCTAATCAACTCAACCATGGCACCAAGCACCCAGCCAGTCCTCCTCTAAACACCTCCAGGGATGGGGACTCCACCACCTCCTGGGCAGCACATTCCAATGGCCAATCTCTCTTTCTGGGAAGAACTTCTTCCTAACATCCAGCCTAAACTTCCCCTGGTGCAGCTTGAGACTGTGTCCTCTTGTTCTGGTGCTGGTTGCCTGGGAGAAGAGACCAACCCCCACCTGGCTACAACCTCCCTTCAGGTAGCTGTAGACAGCAATAAGGTCTCCCCTGAGCCTCCTCTTCTCCAGGCCAAGCAACCCCAGCTCCCTCAGCCTCTCCTCAGAGGGTTTGTGCTCCAAGAAGCATCAGCATCTTATTTGTTAAGCCAAGCTGGTGGTATCTCACAGCCATGAATCATAGAATCAATAAGGCTCAAAGATCATCAAGTCCAACCTGTCACCCAGCACCTCATGACTACTAAACCATGGCACCAAGTGCCACATCCAATCCCCTCTTGAACACCTCCAGGGATGGTGACTCCACCACCTCCCTGGGCAGCACATTCCAACAACTCTCTCTGTGAAGAACTTTCTCCTCACCTCCAGCCTAAACCTCCCCTGGTGCAGCTTGAGACTGTGTCCTCTTGTTCTGGTGCTGGGTGCCTGGGAGAAGAGACCAACCCCCTCCTGGCTACAACCTCCCTTCAGGGAGTTGTAGAGAGCAATCATGGAGCATGGTGGAGCTTGAAGACACTCCAGTGCTGCCCTCCCACCAACATCCCACTGCCATGCACAAAAGCCTTCTCCAGCACAAGCACCCAAATCCAGTGTCCCAAAGGGAGCCATTTGCTCACTCAGGACTCACCACACTGGGCTGAACTCGTTGGAGCCTCTCCCCATGCCCACTGTTCCCTTAGGCCACCAGAAAAAAAGGGCAACAAATCCTTTCTTGGGAATTACTTTGTGGCCAGGCCCAGTGCAGAGCAGGGGATGCTGTGATATGGGAACAACCAAATGCCCAGGAGGGACCAAGGGCATCCTGCATCTGCTGCTTACATTGCTTTCTTTCTGCCAGTGCTGGGTTTGCACTGAACTGAGTGGCTCTTTTTTTTTCCCCTGCAGCTGTACTGTATCTTAAAAATGTAACCCTGGCAGTTTTTTACCACACAAAGCATCTCCTTAAATGAGGACAGCAGGCCACTCAAAACCATTGCAGGGCAAAGCATCTGACAGCCAGTGCCCTGACCCAAGCCCACAAGCACCGGCTGGGTGCAACAGCCACATCCTCCAGCTCAGCTCCTAAACCATCAGCTACACCCAAGGGTGACAAGCTGGAGGACACCAGCACAGCACCAAGGGAAGGCCACTGGCACCACAGAGTGTGAGGGCAGCAAGGGAGAGGTGAGAAGCAGGGGAGAAGCATGGATAGCCCCAAAAGATGACCCCAGTGCTCCCCACTTGTGCTGCAGAGGTTACAGAATCACAGAGTTACAGAGGCTGGAAAAGACCTCTGAGACCCATCACTGGAGGTGTTTAGGAGAGACTGGATGAGGCACTTGGTGCCATGGTTTAGTTGATTAGATGGGTGGGATGATAGGTTAGATTTGATGATCTCAAAGGTCTTTTCCAACCTGAATAATTGTAGTCCAGTCTAGTCTAATCTGCTATTGTGTACCTAGTGGTGATAATAGTTGTTTAAAAAGATCATCAAGTCCAGCCTAGCCCTAACACCACCACAACAGCTAATTCATGCCACCAAGTGCCACATCCAAGCTTTTCTTAAGATCTCCAGGATGGCAACTCCACCACCTCCCTGGGCAGTCTATACCAGTGTGCTGCAGCATCCCCAGGGAAATCCCCCCCAGGATGTTTATAAAGCCTCCTACGGCATGGGCTGGCTCCCAGTTCAGGGAGCCAAACAGGAGTTTCAATTCCCAGGAGCTTTGACCATTCAGCACATTGAGGGGAACAAAAAACCACCCCCCTGAAAAATAATCAAAACCACCCCTGGGCCATTGCAGCAGCCCTGCCCCCCAGCTCCACACAGAGGGGCTGGAAATCATCCACTGATTCATGCTTCCAGGAAAGTTCTGCCTGCTGCTTCAGGGTGCTGGGGAGACCACAGGAAGCCCAAGTGAGCCAGCATCCATTCCAGCAAAATAGATGAAACATTATAAATACATATGTGTTTGATCTATCTATCTATAAATATATATAGATCAGTATATATAGAATATAGCTACTCAGATATTCCTGTGTATATATATACACACACACACAGAGGGATATTTGAGTGTAAATAAACCCCCAACCATTCCTCTGTGTGCATATATATGTATAAAAATATCTATACCTATCTATATCTATCTATATATTAGAGCTAGGTCTTGAGATGGACTTAGCAGCCATCTCCCCTCCTGTGGAGAACAGGATAGAATCTCCATCTCCTGTGGAGGATAGGATAGGATAGGATAGGATAGGATAGGATAGGATAGGATAGGATAGGATAGACCAGGTTGGAAGAGACCTTTGAGATCATCGACCTATCAGCCAACACCCTCTGATCAATTAAGCCATGGCACCAAGCACCCCATCCAGTCTCTTCCTAAACACCTCCAGTGATGGTGACTCCACCACCTCCCTGGGCAGCACATTCCAATGGCCAACAACTCTCTCTGTGAAGAACTTTCTCCTCACCTTGAGCCTAAACTTCCTCTGGTACAGTTTGAGACTGTGTCCTCTTGCTCTGGTGCTGGTTGCCTAGGAGAAGAGAGCAACCCCCTCCTGGCTACAACCTCCCTTCAGGGAGTTGTAGACAGCAAGAAGGTCTCTGAGCCTCCTCTTCTCCAGGCTAAGCAATCCCAGCTCCCTCATCCTCTCCTCACAGGGCTGTACTCCAAACCCTCCCCAGCTGTGTTGCCCTTCTCTGGACATGTTCCAGGAACTCAACATCTTTCCTAAACTGAGGAGCCCAGAACTGGACACAGGACTCAAGGTGTGGCCTAACCAGTGCAGTGTGCAGGGGCAGAATGACCTCCCTGCTCCTGCTGGCCACACTGTTCCTGATACAGGCCAGGATGCCATTGGCCTTCTTGGCCACCTGGGAGAGAGGGGGGACATCCTGGGATGCACTAAGGCAGGGGAAGGCACTGCTGGGTGGGAGCCAATTAGGCTACCAGGCACCAAACAGACTTTTGAAGGGGGAGTTTGGGCTTCTTGGCCACCCAAAACAGTTGCTGAGCCACAAGGACATCAGCTGCCACATCCACCTGGCTCCATTCCCACTGGGACTGAGGGAGCAGGACCAGCACCTGCAGCCCCTGTGGTGGGAAGGGATGCAACACAGCACCCAGCTCATACATGTATGATGACCTGCATGAAATGAGACAGTGATTGTATTTGTAATTGCCTTTTACTCCAGGAGGGCATATTTAAAGGGGATTTAAAAAATTACACCAACCCTGGAGGACATTTAAGCAATTAGCCCTGGCTATCATTAAACATGCTTTAAATCCACAAGGAGCCATCCTGACAGGAGCTGAAGGGACAAATAATGTCCTCTGCTAGTGCTGGGACAGCATCTCCCACCAAGCGAGGAGCTGGTCCCCAGTGTCCCTGCCAGGGGCATTGCTCCAGGACAGGACCCACACTAAGGGCTATCTCCCTGAGGAGGAAGGACCACTGACTCCGAAGGTATTTGTCTGCCCCACGACATCTGGGTGCTCCTGAGGTCCCTCTTGGCAAGAGCTCTTGGCAGCGAGGTGCCCGGTGAGCTGGAGCTGCGAGCAGAAAGCCCTGGAAACCACACAAACCGCAGCGGGGCGAAAGCCAGGGGTAGGCACCAGGCTTGAGTTTCACCTTGTGGGTTTTTTTGGTCACTTAAGCAAAACACCAGCATCAGTGGAGCCAACAGAAGCAGCCAAAGCCACTCTGCAGGGGCACAGGGCACGGCCCCATGCTCACTGAATAACCAGCCCGGGCTTTTGTCACAGCAATGGAGGACTTCTGCTCCGTGCAGGCAACTCACTCGCAGCGTGATGGCCTCGACCTGCCCATGCCCCCCAGCTAAACCCTCATCCCTTCTGCCAAATTCAGCACCAGCCTCTGGCCCCTGTAGCTACATCCTCCCCATCCCAAGCAGGCATGGGGTGATGGAACAACTCGTGCCAGAGTGGTTTGTTGCTTCACTAACGCTGCTTAGTTAGCTGGTGGTGGGTGAGCTGTGTGGTCAGCCCTGATGTCAGAGGTACAGCAGATAACCATGGTCTGGGACACCCCAGCCCCATATACCTGGTCCAACTGCCAAGTCTCTCCCCAGAGCCACAGACTGTCCAGTGTTTTGTTTTGTCTTGCTGCTTTTCAAGCAAATAGCTTTTTGTACAAGTCTGAAAGCAGCAGTGCTGGGGGGCAGCCTCTGGCACTCTCTGTGCACACTTTGGCCGAGCGTGCCAGCAGCCTTACCCACTGAGTCCTCCAAACCTTGTATTTCCCCCCAGCCCTTTCCAGCCAGGTAGCACTGAGCAGAACAAGCTCCCACCACCAGACAGCTCCTCCCTTGTTTTTCCCAGCAAAACCCAGGGCACCTGCTGGAACTGGGAAAGCTCCTCATGTACACACTGGCACCACAGCATCACCACCTTAGCTCTGCTTTCCTGGGTAACCTGATTCCTGCCAAGGTTTAGTCCCACTCAGAAAAGAAGTGAAGAGCAAACCAGGAGGGAATGAATGTGTCCCACCACAGGAATTCAGCTTTCCCCCCAAGCAGCACGTTCCGTTCCGCTGCCGCCTCGGCTTCTTAAGCCTGGCCTAGGCGCACACAGATCCAACACAGTAAAATGAGAGCAGGCTTCTGTCTGTGCAAAGAGAGACAGATGAGGATCAAGTGCCCTTCAGAAGCTGCGTCTCATCTCCCCCAGGATAAACACTTTCATGTCACAGCGGCTGCTGGGGGGGATCTCTGCCCGCGCAGCTCGGGCGGCGCAGCTCTCAGCTCCAGACAAGTTTCCACGCCGCAATCTCAGGGCAGGCAGGCGCAGGAGCTCTCGCTTCCAGCAACTGCCTCTTCATTTATTAAAGAAAAGAGAAAAACAAGGAGGAGGGGGGGAGAGGGGGGAGAAAGAAGTGTAACCGGAGCGTTCCCACCAGTGCAGGGGAGGGATGCTGCGAGCATATTGCACGGAAAGCAGCTGAGGTGGATCCTGACCCAGCAGCCACACGGGTGGATGAGGGCAGCCTCACGGTACCCGATAGCACCTAGCCAAGGGGATCTGGATGTCTGCATGGCTGCCAGGGTCTAACTTCCCACCCCAGGGGAATACCCAGCCCCCAAACCCAGCCCTCCTGCAGAGGCTGGACAACCCCATCTCTATATGGTTCCTAGAAGGAGAGGCGGGCAGCGAGGACATGGATCCGGCGTCCCACGCGCCAGGGTTCAGGTTGCACTTCCCGGAATCGGGTGACTGGGGGAAGCCAAATTAGCAGGCGACTAATTCTGCCCTCAGCACATCTCCTGCACCACAGCAACTGCTGACGGGCAGCAGGGCGTCCAGGCTGTCGCGGGAAGATGCCACAAGCCCTCGTCTCGAGAGAAAATGAGACGAAACAAGCCTGGAAGCCACAGGATAGCAGACAAGGCAGGTCCCGAGGTTGCACCCCCCGGGGTGCTCAGCCCCCTCTGTCAATACCTGGGCGCAACACTGCACACTCAGGAGGGCACTGGGACAGGGGGAGGAAGGGAGGTAGAGTGCCAGGCCGTGGCTCAGCAGGCGTAAGCTAACACTGGGTTATTTAAAGCCCGAGTTTGAGCAGCGTTCAGCTACTGGTTGCGTGATCAGGATAAAAAATCGCAATCCTAATTCCTGGCCCCCCGGTGCCTATGGCAACTGGTATCCGTCTCCTTGGAAACTAATCTCGTGGTATTTGAACAATGTACCAAGGGCCTTTAATCTCCCAAACACTGTAAATCTTTATTCTAGCCTGCTCTCCTCCTACCCAAGAGCCAACAAAAAAGCCTGTGTTTTCCAAGCAGTCACCGAGAGCCCAACTTGAATTTTATATCACAAAGGCACATGGGGTTTTGCCTTTTTGCCTTCACCCCCTCATTCCCCCCCTCCCCCCAAATCAAGGAAAAAAACCCATGTGCACAGTGCCCACAGGTGCTGCAGCACTGGTCCCACATCCCAGTGCAAGGTTTGCTTTCTCTAATGTCCCGTCCTGGCTGCCCTCCGTTTGTGCGCTCACCTTCTGTCCATCTAACTGGGAGCTGCTCCAGTGATGATGATGATGATGATGATAACAACAGTAACAGTTATTACTATTTGGAATTAAGTAGCCAAAAAATATCCCCCAAACTGCAACTATACCAAGCCACAGCACCAGGGTTGGGGGGTAAGACGTTTACACAGGCTCAGCAGAGGATGGCCAGCCCAGTCCTCGCTGTGGGAGCAGATGCCAGTGGGCACCTTCTCTTGTTCCTCAACTCTCAACCCCAAGGCTTTTTCTTTGCAAAAGGTGATGGCACCAAGCCCCCAGATTCTGGGCAGGGTTGGGATGACCCTATCCCCCTCCAGCCAACCCCAGCTCATGGCCACCACTGCTCATCACCTGCTCTCTGCTCTGCCCAGGTAATTACCTCTTGTAAGGAGGTCTCTGATAGAGAGCCGCTACTAATATCATTATGGTTTATTTTATCTCTAATATTTCTCTCTGGTTACTGGTGTCTCAGCACTGAGTATTCCCTCTGTTGCAGAATGGGCTATTTGCTAATCCCAGGCCTGGCTCTCTGCCACATAAATAGAAGCAATCAAAAGAAATAAAATGGCTTTCTAAAAGGATGAAAGGAGGCTCAGAGAGAGGAGCATCCTGCACTCCAAGCTCCCCGCTCCTGCCTGCTCCCTTCTCGATTTATTTGTTTTGCAGAATGAGTCGGAAAGGCAAGAGCAGATCCAGGTATTCTGGTGCTTGCTGTCTGCAGGGAGCACATGTGCTGAGAGCTGGTGCTGGCTACCCTTGTCACCTCAGCTTCGCCACAAATCCACCATTGCTGGTGGTGAGTCACCTGCCAGTGCAGGGTGCCCAGAATCAGGCATCCTGCGTGGGCAGGTGTTTCACCACCAGCAATGGAGGAGCTTTGGTAAAGCTAAGTATGCACCCACCTTGGATGACCTGTGAGGGAACCAGGAAGAGGAGGAAGGTGGCCAGCAGCTGCCCATGTTGTCCAGGATCCCCATTTCCTTCCCAGGCAGCCTCTGGCTGTGGCACCAGCCCTGAAACCTGCTGTTTCTCATGCAAACCCTGCCATTACCTGCCACTATCAGGGCTCGGCATCACTGCCAGCTGCCAGACACAAACAGCCGCAGGGTGGTCGGCCCCCACCCATCCCATCATCACCCTCCATGGTGAGACAACATGCCTAGAGCCACTGGGTCTGCATGAGGATGGCTCTGGCTTCTCTGGGCCCCGGCATCATGGTCAGGGCTGCAAGGCTGCATACTGCTGCAACGCTCCTGCATCCTGGGAGCAGCATCTCCAGAGCTGGGGAAGGAAGGGGGTCCCCAGCTCGCAGCTGGGCTCCCTCGTAGCTGGTAGAGCCTGTACCTCCAGCCAAGGTGTCTCCTATGCCATGACTGTCCCGACAGCTCTTGGGGGAAGATCTGCTGGTGTCTAACAGAGCTTGTGTTGCACATCAGAAGATTTCCCCCTGCCGTGCTCACAGGGGCTTGGATTTTTAACACCTGGCACCATGAGTCATGCCACAGCCCTGCCACGCTGGGCAGCTGCCAGCAAGGGACAGGCAGACGACAGATGAGGACAAACCCACACCCACAGACAGCGATTACACACCCGTGAGTCCCCGCATGCCAAGTCCTTAGCAATGTCTCCACTCCTCGGGGCTGCGGGGAGCTGCCCACGTACATTGGTGCCTTCACCAGGGAAGGGCAAAGCAGCATCCCAGGGGGGTGCCTGGTGGTGCTGGGGTCCTGCCTCACCACAGAGGATTGGGGTGGGGAAGGTGGCAGGTGGAGCGGCTGATAGCCAGCGACTGGAGCCGTGACTCAAAGGCTGCCCAGGTCAGCGTCAGCCCCGGGGAGCCCTGCGAGAACTGCCCCAGGCTGGCCAGCACCCAGCCCTACAACACAGCCGGGGCCTCTCCCACATGCTTCTGCTCGGAGTCACTCCAGGACAAGGCAATGCTGCCACTGCCACCTCCTCCCTCCTGGGACATGCCAGCGCTCAGGCTCCAACATGGTAGCCCGGGACAGAGTTTCTCTTGACCCCCCCCAAAGCACACAAGTCCCTTCTCTCCAGCGAACGCTTGCCTGGGATCAGCGCCGGTTCCCAGAACCTCACAGCCACCCTCCTCAGCTCTTCACCGGTGGGCTAGTTCAATCACTGACCCACAACCACCTTGCCCTAGTCTCCCTCCCCCCCATTTCAGGGTGGTTTAGCCAGGGGAATCAGTCAGCTGCCATGTACCTCAACACCAGCACAAAGGGATAACCCCAGAGCATGCCAGTGCCCAACCCTGAGCCCTCAAGTGCCGGCACCACCACGACCACGACAGGGCACGGCACGCCACACCGGCACGGGGCGGTGGGAGCCCGAGGTCTTGCAGAAACACATGTTCCCCCCTGCTAAATTCCAGCTTAATTCTCATTTCATTGTGTTATGAAACACATTATCTGTTGAAACTAAGTCAACAGTTGTTTGCATTTACGTGTAAACACAGCAATGTTAGGAACGGGGCCAGCATTCGATTTGCATACGAAATGCTGCCTGCACTGCCCTCTCTCCCTGGCTTCTCTCCATCCCTGCAGTTAACGACATGAGGGGCAGAGAGATGGTGAAACCCAAGACCAGAGCAGCCCAAGCAGCAATAAAAAGAAAAAGAATCCTAGGTTTTCCCCTCTCTGTCTTTTTCGTGCAGCAAGAGAGAAACATAGCTTGAAACCACCCACAACCGCAGCGCCACGCACAGCCCTGCATCCTGGGCCCACACCAAGAACCGCTTCAAATTCCCCTGATAACGCACATCTCGTCGGGGGCTGCTTTGCATAGCACATAAATATTTATTTGCTTTTAATCCTGCAAAGCAAACCTGCCTCGTGGCACCGTTCCCTTCCTCGGCAGCTCTGCGCGCCCAACGGAGCACCAAGAGCAGCAGCGTCCCACATTTGGAGCCTGCTTTAGCTGCCAGGGCAGGGAAAGAAGCGCCCAGGGCCCAGCACCCACCGCCTCTCAGGGTGCCCGGGGTGAGTTTGGGGGTGCTGGGTGGCTGCCTTACGCTGAGGTGGCTGTAAGGCAGCCTGGTTCTCCTCACTGGGGAATGCAAAAGCCTGGCTTAGTTTGCCCCACAAACAACAGAAAATGAGCGCACGGACGTTGTGGTTTGCGTGTGGGACGTGGCTCCAGGACGGCGATGCTTCCAGGAGAGGCGATAGCAGCCCCTCAAAACAAAAGGTTTTGGAGGCTGTGCAAAGGGAGGACACCACGTCACAGGGAAGGCAGAAGGCATGCAGATTATTTTTTGGACTCACAGAGTACTTTTCACACCTGCCAGTGGAAAAACGAAAACCAAAAGCCCTCTGATGTCTTCATCCATGAGGTGGCTGCACCACCAGTGATCAGCACAGGCTCTCCATCACCCCAATCAGGATGCCACCCAGCACAGACCCATACCCCCAAACCCTGCTGAGACCCATACAGAACTTGGAGAAACAGCTAATGAAAAAGAGGTTTTTCAAGTACCAAATCACCCCAACAGCCTCCAGGGCAACCTCTTGCTTCAGCCGGGATGGGAAGCAGACGCGCTCCACATCAGACTGCGACTCACAGAGCCTGAGATTGTGAATTAATTATTGATCAGTTCCCCTTTCGTGGGTGGCAAGCAATCAGGAAGGGGCACCCACCACTCAGCAGCGTGGATGCCAAGTCTAGCAGAGCCAGCAAGCTCTCAGCATAGCTCTTCCTGCCACATGCAGCCACAGGGCAAGTCAATATTTAAAAGGAAGTTTATTTCAGCCACTCTGCCACCCTGCCTCACCCTCAGTGAAGCTGCTACCGTGGGTGGATCCCAAAAACCTGATGAAAGGCAAAATGATGTTTTTCCCCTGAGGTGGAAGAAAGCACTTTAACCTTTCCCCAAAGCCAGTGACCTGAAATAGGAGGGGAATGGCCCTGGCTGCCGTACAAGAGGTTTCCCCAGACACTGAGCATAATCCACATCTCTCCAGCATCTTCAAGGAACTGTTCTTGCAAGCCCACACCCACAGCTCCTGGGACATCAGCAGGTCCAAGGAGGGGTACTGCTCCATCCCCACGAATACCTCCTCAGGCCCCTGCCCAGCGCTTTGTGCAAAGCCCCCCAGAGAGTCACTCTGGCTCTCCCAGCATCCTTCCAGCTACTCAAAACACCAAGGGCAAGCCAGAGTCATTGAAGCAGAAAGCAAAATCAATACCAAGAAGGAAGGTTCTGGGCTTCGATGCCTTCCGTAGCATCACTGGTGAAAAACAGGTTAGTGAAGAAGTGAGGGGGAGGAAAGGGCAGAAGAACCCTTGGCACACCCACAGCACAGGGGTTTAAGAGGAAAAGGGTTTGCCCTAAGGTTTTCCATAGCCATCACTGATGGCTTCTAGTCAGAGACCACACAGAGGGGATGGAAACCCAGCCTTGCACCCCTCCATGCCTGATTTGACTGCAGGCAAAGAGTTATAGGGAAGAGGAGGAGGAAGAAGAGGAGGGAAATCCCAGCACTGCATCCTGCCTCCCACCTGGGCAATGCCAATATTCACCCCAGCTGCTGCCATTTTGCTTTTGGGGGGAGTGGAGCTGTAGGAAGGGGGCAGATGGGGACAGCCAGCACTGGGAGGGACAGTCACCCTCCCACTGCTCTCCTAGCCTGCAGCCCTGACAGGAGCTATTTCCCTTCCTGCTCTTCTGGTCCTGCACCTTCAGCTGCCAGCGGGCATCGGCTTCCCTGCCCCAGTGGGGACAGCAAGTTGGAGGAGCTGGGCACGTGCCACACAGCAAAGGGATGAGAGCCCTGCATCAGAGGAAAGCTGGCATCATGGAGCACCCCCAGCAGCAGCTACCTCCCCAGCAGAGAGAGCTCTGCATTATTTTTTCATCACCAGGTTGAAAATACTAAAGGATGCCTACGTGCTCCAGCGCATCGATGGCAACCCAGCACAATCCCAGCTGTTAAAAATAGCCCTTCCCAGGAGCACGGCTGCCAGCAGCCACCCACAGGCACCCTTGGCCCCACGGGAACGGTGCTCTCCACTCCATCCATCAGCACCACCGCGCCAGGTCCACAGCACAGCAGAAGGTCAGGCGAGCATGGAAATAACGTCTCTTACATGCAGGGGGGGGGAAATGAAACAATCAACCAGAAATCAGGATGAAGAGAAGAGGGGGGGGGGGGAAAGATATTCAATGATACCTCTGCTGCTAGGACAGACAGAAATAAATCAAGAGGAAGAAAATGCATCGGGCGAGGAAGCCACAAGCCAAGCAGCCTGCTTTTAGGCAGCGTTTAAAAAGAGGAGGGGATTCGTGGTGCTCCGAGGTGCGGAGGGGAGGCAAGCATCAGCCTCGCCGGCAGCTCAAGTGGAGGAAACTTTTGCATCACTGCAGCAAGGCTGGAGCTGGCTTTCTGCTGGGGGCCTGGCGCGCAGGCAGCGACAGGGCTGGATTCTGCAGGTGTGTTTCCCACGGAGATAAAGACCTTGTTTTTCAACAAGCGGCAGCATCGTACATAAATTACAACGGCAAACATGGGGAAACAAAGAGGTTTTCAAGAGACAGCGTAATCCTCGGAGGGGCGGCGCGGGGAAAGCCGGCGGGGGCTGCGGGAAGAGGATGCAGGAGGGGGTGCGGGGCTCATTTCCTTCTCTCCCGCACCCCCCACTGCAAAGCAATAAACCTTTGGGCGGGGGGGGGATTAACCCACCTAAACGATAAACTATTCGAGGGGCTCTGAAGGGAGATGGGATTGGATGTTGGGCTGCCTGCTGCTCAGCCCTGCAGCAGGACCCAGCAAGGAGCCCTGGGATGGCATGGGTGGACGCTGGATGCATCCTGGAGCCAGGTCTTTGCTCCGGGAGCTTCCACAGGAAGGGCTGGGGTGTACCACACCAGCTCACAGGGCTCTCAGGTCACGCTCACCTCTCTTAGATGTCTTTTTCCCCTCTCCTCTCTCCTCTTTTAAAATAAAACAAATAAACAAAACCTGACACTAATTCTAACGGGTTTAATTTTTAATGTTTAATGTTAAAGGTCACCCACCGCAGAGCTGTATTGCCAGCACATGGGTCCCTCGGTTTGAATTGTGCTCTCTCACCACAGTTCCAGTGCCCAGCACGGTCCCTCCCTGGCCAGGTGTCTCCCAAGGAAGCCATTGGGCCCAAAACCTGCAGCAAACCCCCTCTATCCCCCACCCCCAGCTTTTGAGGGTAAGCCCCCAGCCAAGCTTCACCTGGGAGCACAGAGGTGGTTTGTGTTTTGAGGGTAACCTCCCCAAGTTCTAACACAGGGTGAAATGCTGTAATTCCACTTTGGGGGTTTCTAGGCATTTGTCCCCAGGAAGAAGAGATGAAATTGCAGCCTGGCCATGCCCCTAAAGGGTGCAGAGCAATTTATTTTCAGTGATCCTCCTCTAATGAAGCTAATTTATAACCTTGTCAGAATAGGGGCATGCAGACTTGGGGCACTGGCACAGCTCCCTTCCCCCCGCCTGCCTTTCCCAGGATGAAAACCTCCAACCCAAACCCAACAGGATGTTTATTTAGGCCCAAAACCCCAAAGGCACTTTAAACAAGCAGAGTTCCTCACATATTTTGCCGACTGAGCACGATCCTTCCTGCTGTCGATTGCAAAAGGGCTTCCTGTGCCCGGGGAGGTGCAGGGTTAGGGGTGGGGGGGGTGTCCCTGCTGCCACCAGGCCAGGGTTGTCCCACCACTCCAATGGCAGCAAAGATGATGCTGTGGGATCCTGGGATCTCATGGCATCTCAGGTAATCCCTGTGGAACCCAGCCCCTCCACACACCAGGCTCTCCATGGCTCAGCAATGTGGTGACCCAGTTTCTAGGGGACTTGCCAATGACCCTACCACCATCCCAAGAGCCCTACCACGCTCTGATGGAACTGGCTCTCATCAGCTGGAAGAGCTCAACAGCTCATCCCCCACGATGAGGGAGGAAACCAAGAGAACAAAACCCTTTCCTCCATCTACCAACTACTTCTGGTTCTGCTAGGGTGTGCAAGACCCACAGCAGACACTGGCAAGAAGGAAAAGGAGAGAGGCGGCATGGCAGGCAGCTCCCACCCCGCGCCGCCACGCAGCTCCCCACCCCGCCCTGCCACGCAGCTCCCACCCCGCTCGCCACCAGCTCCCACCCGCCCCGCCGCAGCTCCACCCGCGCCGCCACGCAGCTCCCACCCGCGCCGCCACGCAGCTGCCACCCCGCTCCGCCTCGCAGCGCCACCCGCTCCGCCTCGCAGCTCCCACCCCGCTCCGCCTCGCAGCTCCCACCCCGCGCCGCCACGCAGCTCCCCACGCAGCTCCCACCCGCTCCGCCACGCAGCTCCCCACGCAGCTCCCACCCCGCGCCGCCACGCAGCTCCCACCCCGCGCCGCCAGCACTGAGCAGCAGCACCTCAGCAGATGGTGGATCGTAACGTCATTATATTTACCTAATGAGATTGCTTTACTGTAGCCCTCCAACAACCAAGTGAGAGCATCCAAAGGTAGCATCTAAAGCCCAGCGCCTGGGCTGTGACAACCCAGGTGCCCACAGAATTTCTCTCTGGTTTACATCCCTACGTAAAGTCATTATTTCAGAGGTCATCTTAACACACCCAGTACTTTTTTTTCCTCCCATACTAGACCAGGTGTCTGCAAGAAAACAACATCCAGCTCCATGCTTTGAATCCTTCAGAGTGCCAAGGAGTGGAGCTGCAGTAGCCACACCATGGGCACAAAGGGATCAATCCCCAGTCTCCCTGGCCCAGGACATTGGCTGTGCCAATGACAGAGTTCCTCCGGGCAAGGACTATCGTTCACTGTTGGCACAGCAAAAGGGGTCCCAGCCTCCTAAATACTAATGCAATCCAAATAATACAGATAATTCCCACATATTTAATCATTACCAGAGCTCTGGGTAGAAATGATAATGAGGCCCCTACTAATTAGGGAGACATAATCCTGCCTTTCCTACAGGTTTTTCCATCCCCCAATGAAGCGAACAGAAAACCGACCCGAGGAGGAGGAGGAGTGGGACTTTGATGGAAACCTCAAATAAGTCCCAAAGGCCAACAGCAGTGGGCACAGCACCCTTGTAGTGATGCTGGGGGCGATATGCCAAAATACCCATGCCACAGGGCTCGGTGCCAGTCCAGCCTCAAATGCAAACCAGCCGGGAAGGTCTGAGCGGCAGCATCCATCCAGGCAAAAACCACCCTTGCCACACACATCCCTCTGGCATCTCCCCCCTACACTGGGGTACAGACCAATCATCCAGCAGCTCATCCCAAACCTTCCAGCATCCCACAGCTGTCCCTGGCAGCGGGTGGGCAGAGGAGGGCAGTGCCTGCCTTACCTGTGCAGCTCCCAGGTGCTGTCATGGATGTGACATGCCACACGTGCTGCCCTGTTGCCAAGGCTATGAAGTGGCCAGGCCTAATTTAAGGCACGAGGCTTGACGCTAATTAGCACCGAGGCTGGGTTTGCCTCTTTGATCTCTGTGTGTTTGTGAAGGGGGCACTGCCCACCTCCAGGGAGCCACCTCCATCCGCAGCGCAATGGCCAGAGCCATCCCCAGGCCAGAGCCAACCCTTTGGAGCCGCCGGGTGGGAGCTCCAGCAGCAGATGAGCAACCCAGCGGCCAGTGTCCCGAGGCAAGGTCACCCACGCAGGCACTGAGGTTTCCTGGCCAGGAGACACATCCCACAGACACAGCCAGAGGTGAAGGCAAGACATGAACTTTGCCAGGACCGGGGCCATGCTCATCCCCACATGCTACCCTTCAAAACTGGGTGAAGCACCTTCTTGCACAGCAGCTGGGCAAACCACAGAGCTCTTCTTCACCCACTGCCAAGGTTTTCATTCCCCCAGTGTTACCTTGCTCCAGAGGATTCCTCTTCACTCACACTTTTCCCCAAGCCAGGCTGACTGCCTCTGCATTCTTCTAACCAGCAGTTACCAGAGGAAACCTTTGAGGTTTGGGGATTTTCAAGGTATTTTAGCAAGGGAGAAAGAATCCAAGGACTCTCGATGGCCTCATCACTTGCACAACCCGTGGCTGGATGCCTCACATGAACAGGACTTAGCTCCATCCTCTCTACCAAACACCTTCTGCTCATGTGAAAGGGTTTTTCAGTCTCGCTTCAAACTCCCCCATAAAGCTTCTGGTTGTCAGGCCCTGGGCATCATGCATTTCTCTTGGAAGCATGCAAACCCCTCCAACTTCCATCCACCCCATCACAGGTGGAGGTTTCTCTCCAGGAACATCCCAGCTAAGCAGGGCACACCACCCCTGACAGTGACTAGCACCCACACACATCACCAAAAGGCAAAAGAAATGCTCTGAAAAGATGAAAGGGCTACAAACTATCTCACCCACCAGTTTCCCTCCTGGCCATCCAGCAGCATCTATGCCCCAAAGCACCTTCAGAGCTCCTAGCTTTCACTCTGCTGTGTGGGCTCCGGAGAGGATCTGCAGCAGGTCCATGGTGCCCACCACGAGCCTTTGCACCCACCCACAACCACATGGATGGCTCAGGGGCACAGCCAGACTCTGGCACATCACCTATGGGCAGAGGACGTAAGGTTTGTCCCCTCATATCTTCCGGGTGAGAGGTCCCAGGCACACGGGTGGTGCTGGACCACCCCTGGGTCCCACACTGCCCTCCCCACTGCTTCTGCTCCTTTTGATGTTGCAGATGTAGAGAAAATGAAGACAGGCCACCTCACCCTTCAGGTGAGGAGAGCTCTGAGGGAGGAAGCCCTGGTAAAGGATGATGACATCTGCGTGGACAGCAGCAGCGGAGCAATGCTCATCACTGGTCCCCTGCTCTTCCTGCTGAGGTTAATTCTCTTCTCAACCAGCCAGACAAGGCAACATGAAGCCAGAACTCCAACAGAAGCTGTTTGCGTGCAGGAATGTAAATCCCACCTCGGCACAGCCTGCTCCAAGGAGGGGATTCGTGTTCCAAGGATTTTCTTCACGGCACATTCCTGCGGGAAAGCCTGCTGCTGCTGCTGCTGCTGCTGCTGCTGCTGTACTCAAGTCCCTCAGCAATCTCCACCAAAGCGCTTCCAAGGTGGCAGCTGGCAGCAGCTCCTGAACCAGGATGAGACACAGGGGACATTCCCACAGGACTGATGCCCCAGATGCTCAGGATTCCTCCAGCAGCTCATCCCAGTCCACTGCTACACCACCATGGGGCACATGCAACAAAGGGCCAAGTGCCTGCCTGGACTCACATTTTTCTCCTGGGCTGGAAAGCAAACTCAGCCAACAGGGCTGCACTAAGAGATGAAGCACTGAACTGGCAAGCAAAAAATCCCAAGCCCCTAATCCATAAAGTCCACCTGGATGCTGGCCACCACACAGCCCTGAGCCTCCCACAGCTTCTGACGAGACTGAGGCTCCTGACCTTTCTTTTTCCCCTAAAGACAATGACAAGAGATGCAAATAGAAGAAGTCCTGTGAAGGACAGGGCTGTAACAGTGCAGAGCAAGGTCCTGAGAAGCCTTGCTCCAGTTTGCAAAGACCTGCCACCTCCCCAGCGACCTCTGGCCAGGGCTGCTCACTGCTCCCAGTCCCATGCTTGGGCCAACCCCTGGTGGACACAAAGGCCTTCACAAATAAATTAATCAATAAAGACATTTTTTAGCTCCTAGATGGAAATCTTCATCCTCAGAAAGGACTCCAGTAGGTGTCTTCCTCTCCTCCTCCTGACCTCAAGGGGAAGGCATCTGGTGGTGGAAAACCCACTCCATAGTCTTCAGCATCTGCCTCTGCTCCTCCCAAGTCTCAGAGGCTTATCATTGCCAACAAGGTGCAACACAAGCAGACCTGGGGAGCACCAGAAAGAGCATGGACAGCAACACAGCTCCCTGGCCTCTCATCCCCTTCCCCAAAACATCATCCACCACTACCCCCAAGCCCAGCCACCCCCACCCACACCTTTTCTTCCATGCTCCACCATCACCACGTCCATCCGCCACAGGCATCTGCAAACAGCTGTGTGGCACCAGCAACAACCACGGCACTTGGCCAGTGGGCACGGCAAGGTGCTGCTGCCCGAGCTGGCAAGAGCCAGGACCAGGCCCTGCACCTACCCCAAGGGTTAGCCCTGCAGCAGACAACCAGCTGGGAATGAGCCTGGATGGCAATCAGAGGCCTCCATTCCTCCGGCCCGGCTGCAGGGGTGCAGCCGCGCAATCCCCGAAGGAAGTACAGGGCATTGGTAATTGCCAAAACAATCTGAGCTATTCCTGCGGGAGCAGCGGGTGGGGGAAACCCCCACTAGCTCCAACTGCAAGAGGTCATCTCTTTGGGTCTGGAATTTGGGGGGTTGGGTGGGGGTTTTTTTTTGCACCCTTCCTTTGAGCAGAGCATCACTCAAGCCACACGTGATGCACATCATGTGGGGACAGACAGACTCGTGCCCTCCTGCTCGCCCCAAAGCCTACTGGCTCATCACCTCCTGCTCCACCAAGGTCCCACCAGATGCCTGCCAGCACTGTGCTGGGCTGCCAGCAAGGGCACGTGTCTCTGCCCAGGCTGGTAGGGCAGGTTCCTCCCTCCTCTCCTGGCTTCTCATTAGCAATCCAACAAGCAGCAGTGACCCAGGCCAGCACCAGTGGCTCCTCCACCAAGATGTGAAAGCCCTCCTAGGAGGGACAGTAGAAGACAGGCGATGGTGGCCACCAGCGTGTGTCCCCTTCGTCACCTCTGGCTCCTGAAAGCACCCTGCACAGGCAGCTCTTTCAACCCCTTCCCCTGCACCCAGTGGTGACACAGCCTGGGCAGGCTCACCCCGAAAACCATGGCCCTGAGAGGCAATGCCAGCTCAGACAGCAGTGCATGGGAAGCCAGTGGCACAGCCCCAAAACTGGGGCACCCGTCCCCTGGCAGTCACCAGCACCCCAGGCAACGGAAGAGGAGTGGGGCACTCATGGGTGACCAGAGAACCCGCTGCTCTGCCACACTCAGAGGCGACTCTGAAATGCGACCGGCTGGTACAGCCCGGGGCTCCCTGCTCCAGCAGCAGAGCCCACGGGCTGTGGCCTTCAGCACCCAGCCCCTCGCCCCCCAGCAGGGTTGGGTCCAATGCCAGTGCTGCTGCCACTCTAATTTCAGAGCAGGCACTGAGGTAGTTTCCACAGGAAAGGGAAATTCCATGGGCTTGGACAGGCGACAGCCAGCAGTGGGTCTGGCCATGCTGCCAGGAGCAGAGACCCCAGGGTCCTCTGGAATTAAAGGCACTCAGGTCCATGGGATATTCCCCGGCTGCAACACTTCCAGCAGCTCCAGCAAGAGTGGCTCAGGGAGCTGAGACCCTGAAGTGGGGGCTCCTGTCGCACATGGGTCCGAGTGATGTCCCCAGACAGTTTCAACGTCCAGAGCTTGCACGCCAATGGGTAATGGATGCAGCAAGAGACCGAGTGACCAACCCACCAAGTGCCCATGACACTCAGCCCCATGGCACCAACACTTCCCAGCGCACTCTCACCCAGCCGTGCCTGAGCACCCAGGATCACCTGCATGGCACCGTCGGGTCCGGGGCTCGCTCCGGCGCAAGGCACGTTAATAGGATCGCTCCACCTACAGCTTTCCAGACAAACCCACCACCAGCCCTGTGCACTGGGAGGACAGGGGCACTGCCTGCCCCAGCAGCGACTTTCTCCTCATCACGCTTGTTCCCGCACAACGAGAAACCTCCACTTGTCCCCAGCAGCACTGAGGAGCCACGGAGGATGTCCATCCCTCCACCCGCGGTGCCGAGGGTGGGTGAGCAGCCAGCCGGAGCCCCGAGCGCTCGTCAGCTCAACGCTGCCTTTCTATTTCCAGCCGCGCTGCCGCCTTTCCCCGCGCCGGCGGAGAGGGAGCCGAGCCCGCAAAGCTCCGCTCCCAGCTCCCCTCCAGCCCCGCACCACCAGACGCGGCCGGGGCAGGTGGCAGCCTGGAGCTGCCGCAGGAACACCGTTGCGGTGGTGGGCACAAGGGCCAGCCCGAATACCCTGCCCGACTGCCCCAGCACTATCGCCCCCATCCAGCCTACTGCCCCAGCAACCCCCTGCCTTACTTCTATCTTCCCAAGCACCCCTGCAGCACTATCATCTCCACCCTAACGCCTTGCTGCCTCCTGGCATCACTCCACACCCCCGATGGACCCCTCCAACCCCAAGCCCCACCAGCATTCCTCCCCCCAGCTCCAATGAGCCCAATATCCCGCCCCCCCAGTCTCCCCAAGCTCTCTAGCTTCCCAACATCCTTGCCAGCTCTAACACTCCCCAGCATCCCCCAGCTCTATTGCCCCCCAACAACCCAAGCCTCGATACCCCCTGCACCTTCGCAGCCCCATCATCCTCCAGCAGCCCTCATGTCCCCTCAGCATCCCCCCAGCCCTATCTTCCCCCAGCATCCTCAAGCCCTAATACTTCCCTGCAACCCCAGCCCTAATGAGTCCAACAGCCCCAAGCCTTGATGCCACACTGCACCTCTGCAGCCCTATTCCCCCGCCAGCACCTATCCTCCCCAGTACCTCTATTACCCCTCACACTCTCCCAGTCCTAATGAGTCCAGCATCCCCCCCACTCCCCAACCCTTGCTACTCCCCAAATCCTCTCAAGCCTGATGGCTCCCAGAGTCACCCCCCAGCCCTGCTGTCCCCTAAATCCCCCAGGCCTTGATACCATCCTGCATCCCCATATATCTCACCCTCCGGCAGCCCTAACGCCCCACTGCAGCCCCTACTCCTATCACCCCCCTGCACCCCGCAGTTCTAACACCCCAGCATCTCCCCAGCATCTCCCCAGCCCTACCGCCCCCAGATGCCTAACGCCCCCCTGCATCCCCCAGCCCTATCACCCCCCCAGCACCCTCCTAGCCCTATTGCCCCCAGCACACCCCGCAAGCTCTAACAGAGCCCCCAAACCCCATCCCACCCGCATCCCCCCACCCTCGCATGTCCCCGGCGCTCCCCCAAGCCTAGGACCAGAGGACGCGTATGGGGAGGGGGGAGACCATAAGGAATATGAAGGGGTGAGGGGGGGCGTGGGGGGGCAAAACTTTTCCTTACGCGGGCGGTGGGGGCGCGGCGCCTCCTGCCTCCCCCGGCGAGGCTGCGCGGGAGCGGGGGGGCGGGCGGGCGGGGGCCGGGATGGAGACGCCTCCGCCGCTCTCCGCCGCTCCCTCCTCCCCGGGCGGAGCGGTACGACCCGGTGGGGGCCTAAAGGAAAGATGAAGGGAGGGAGGGGGAGAGGGGGTGTGGTGATTTGTGGGTTGGTTGGTTTTTTTTTCCCCTTTTTTTTTTCCCCAGCCCACCCCAAGGTGGGGAGCAGCTCTTTGTTCTGTAATCCCAGTAAAAGTGCCAGCCCATTCGCCCCGCCGCTAATCCCAGCCCCGCTCAACGGCACCATCCATTGGCTGCCATTTATACGGGATTAACCAGCCCGATAACCGGACGGGGGGGGGTGGTGTTAGTGGCTGGGGGGGACAAAACTGTGTTAAAGGCTTTTACACCGCGCCGAGGCTGTGCCGAGCGTGCCGTGCCGAAGAGGCTCGGCACGGCTCGGCACAGTACCGGCGCGGTTGCCAGTTGTCTACTGGGGGGACTTGTCGCCACCTGTTGGTGTTGGCATGGCTTGGCTCGGCGCGTGGCGTAGCTCGGCGTGGTTCGATCGGTATGGCACGGCACGGTCACCAGTGCGTGGCTTGAGATGGCACAGCTAGGCTCACCACGGCACGGCCCGGCTCAGCCTGGCACCGCCCATTTGGAGTCCCTCATTCCCAGCGCCAAGCACTGCAGTCCCATCCGCCCGTGGGCACTGCCGCATCCTGTGCCTGCAGCCGCGGCAGCCTCCTGCAGCTGGGGTGAGAGGGAAACGCTGCTGTCCCGTGGTGCTCGCTGTGCATTAAGGAAAAGGGCAAATTAAAACAAATGAGAAACTATTAGAAAATAACCTGACAGCGTTTTAACCTCCAAAGTTTGGAAAGTGCTGACACTTTTCCCCTTTGAAGCTGGCATTATGCAGCTGCTCCATTAGCTGGGGTTTGCTTTAAATATGTGATGATTTATTACTGCTCCAGGGCCACAGGGAGAACAAAAAAAAACTTAAGAGAAAAACACTTTCCCTCTCTCCCCCAGTTTCTGATGAGCAGGGAAGGACTGCCAAGTCCCACACGGGCACTTGCTACCCTCTGCATCCTATCCATGGCCCCAGGCCTGGCAATTCATTGCACGGGTACAGCAGTCTGGGGGCTACACAAGGTACCAGTAAAACCTCAGTAGGGGATGAAGAGGTTGGTGGGGGGCCAGGTTGGCTGGGGTAGGATGGGTCCTACCAGGGTGGCTGAGGAGGCCCCCAACTCACACCCAGGATGGGCCATCCCTGGGAGTGCCACAGGAGGGAAACCAAAATTGCTGGTATCATTTCTTCCTGAAAAGAAAGAAATGGGGGCATCTTTCGTAATTATCTGTAAGCCAGACCCCAA
>JAAWVA010000036.1:3135986-3165399 GCA_015227895.2 Colaptes auratus
CAAGAGCTCAACCCAAAACACCGCCATGGCTCCGTGAGTCTGTCACGCGTGGGGCACGAAGGGCTTTGGGCAGCCCTTGGTGTGTTTGCCTGGTCTGTACGTGGCTGGGTGGGCAGGCGCCCAGGCCCCCTCGCCGGAGCAGATGAGTGACTTTGCAGCTCGGCTGGGGCGATGGAGAGAGCCCGTGCCCCTCCCCTGCGCCGGCATCTCGGCGCTGCGCTTTGGAAGGACTCCAGGCCAGCAGTGAAGGGCTCTTTGATATATCTGACGGCGGGTAAGAATTTTGGGCAGCAGCCAAGGTACACAGTGCCTGTAATCGTTAACTCGGTCTGTAAACAGTTCAAACGGCACTGAAGAGGCCGTCAGTTATTACAGTAGGGAGAAGCCTTTCATCTCGCCGCGCAGGAGCAGCCCCGCAGTGCCGGGGCCCTGCCGAGCCCCGACTGGAGCTGCAGGTCTGCGAGGCAGAGCTTGCCATACAATGAGCTCCGGCTCTGGAGGGCTGACCTTCAAACCTTCAAACCTCGGCACTGAGGCAATAACTAAATCATTGCTTTCCTTTGTTCTGCACCTGGCTGAGGTGCTGCAGGGGGTGGTCTCTTCTCCCAGGCAAGCAGCACCAGAACAAGAGGACACAGTCTCAAGCTGCACCAAGGGAGGGTTAGGCTGGAGGTGAGGAGAAAAGTTCACAGAAAGAGTTGTTCACCACTAGAATGTGCTGCCCAGGGTGGTGGTGGAGTCCCCATCCCTGGAGGTGTTCAAGAGGGGATAGGATGTGGCACTTGGTGCCATGGTTTAATTAGTCAGGAGGTGTTGGGTGCCAGGTTGGACTTGATGAGCCCTGAGGTCTTCCCAACCTTGTTGATTCTATGATCTATACTCCCCAGCACCACCACTGCAGATTTGCCTGGGTGCCTCTGAGCAAGTCATTGAATCAGCAGAGTGGGCTCCACAAGCAGTGGTATTTACAAGGGAAAAGAGCAAAACACAGAAGTGGGAAGGAAAGGTGTTAACATCTTCAGTGGCAAACACAGAGAGCACAACCTCTGCTTCCCCAGTGCTCATGCCTGTTGCCAGTGGTTTGAGCTAAGAGGAGGCCACTGGAAGCTTGCTAGAGAGAAATTGTTGGGGCTCTTGTTGTGGTCAAGGGCAGGGGAGGGGATCAGGTGATGGTGCTTCCCCTGCCAGAGTCTTCCTCAGGCAGCCTGTTCCAGTGCCCAGCCCCCTCAAAGCAAAGAGGTTGTGCCTTCAGTGCAAGTGAGTGGTTTGGGTTGGAAGGGACCTTTGAAGATCATCTGGTCCAACCCCCTTGCACTCCTCAGGGCCATCCCCAACTAGAGCAGGTTACTCAGAGCCCCACCAACCTGACTGGTCAGGGTTGCAGGGGTGCGCATCTCCCACCTCTGGGCAACCTGGGCTGGGGTCCCACACCCTCAGTGTCAAACATTTCTTCTTCTCTGGTCTAAAGCTCCTGTTTTAATTTGAATCCATCACCCTCTATCCTGACAACAAGTCCTGCTCAAAAGTCTGTCCCCAGCTTTCTGGGAGTAGCTCTGGCTGGGGAGGCTCAGCAGGGATGACTTCACCCCATGCCCATCTCTGCCTGCTGCTCTTCCCTGGTGAGCACAGGTTTGTGTGGAATCATGCCCAGTGGCCATGTTTCCCATGGGCAGGGCCAGGGAGGGGATTCTGCCCTCTGCTCTGCTCTGCAGAGACCCCCCTGCAGTGCTGGGGCAGCTCTGGAGTCCTCAGCAAAGGAGAGACAGGAACCTGTTGGATCGAGGCCAGAAGGGGCCACAGCAATGATGGGAGGGCTGGAAGCCCTCTGCTGTGAGGGCTGAGAGTTGGGGTTGTTCAGCCTGGAGAAGAGAAGTGCAGGGGAACTTTCAGTGCTTAAAGGGGAGATCAGAAAGCTGGGGACAGGGTTTTGAGCAGGGCCTGTTGTGACAGGACAAGGGAGGCTTGCTTGGACTAAAAGAAGGGATTCAGTCTGGAAAGAAGGGAGAAATTGTTGACACTGAGGGTAGTGAGAACCTATCCCAGGTCACCCAGAGAGGTGGTAGATGTCCATCTCTGGAACCATCGCAGGTCAGGTTGTTTGGGACTGTGAGCAGGCCTGTGTAGTTGCAGCTGTCCCTGCTGACTGCAGAGGGTTGGACTGATGGGCTTGAAAGTCCCTTCAACCTAAAACCACTCCCTTGCACTAAGGAAAAACTTCTTTACTTGGAGGGTGCTGGACACTGAAACAGGTTGTGGAGTCTCTCTCCAGAGACTTTCAAGACCTACCCAGATGTGTTCCTGTGCAGCCTGATCTAGGGACCCTGCCTTGACAGGGGGTTTGGACTCCATCATCTCCAGAGGTCCCATCCATCCCCTATGTGTCTGTGATTCTTGATGTGATTCTTTGAGGCTTCCCTGGCCCATGCTGGCTTCTCCAGTAATGGCCACAATGGTGGTTTAAGGCCATGTCAGGGCTTGCAGACTCCAAGTGATGGTGGTGGAAGCCACACTGCTGCTGAGCTTCATCTTCAGAAGAGTCCTTAAGGGTGCCCCTGTCCACAGCAGCCTTGGCAGAGCCCTGCACTCTCCTTCCAGGTGCAGTTCTGCACTCCTGGAGATGCTCCTGAAGAAGAATATGGCATAATGTCCCCAAGGAGAATCCCTTGTCAATCTTTGCTCTTCTAGATGTTATCTCCTTCCTGGAAGAGTGAGAATGCTCTGCTGCCATCCACTTCCACAGCTTCAGCTTTGAGAACCCACTGTAGGAACTGGCTGGTTGAGGAAACAACACTCTGCAGTGTTCTGGGCTTGGGTGACTCTCTGTATCTGGCCCAGCACTGCAGAGCGGCTTTTAGGGCCCAAGCTGTATGAAGTTGCTTGACATTGGCATTGTTGAAGAGCTCATTTGTCTGTGCCATCCTTCAGGCTGGTGCCAAGTGGCAGTACAGCTTTGTGCTCTGAGTGGTAGGAAGGATGGATGCCACCGGCTGCACAGCTTGGGCTTGGCTTGGAGCTGTTGCCGAGGGGCAAAACCGAGTATGAGCAGTTCCAACCTCCAGACCGCTGTCAGCACACTGCAGATGGTCATGTGTAAGAGGGCCTCAAGTGTGGAGGTTGCCAGTGGCATGGGGGACAAGTTGGCCCTCTGAGGTGTGTGAGGTGAGCAGGTCAGCATGGCTTGGGTGCTCTCCATTTGGGTTTGCATCCAGACTGCTTGCAGCGTGCTTGGAGGCAGCTGGAGCGTGAGCTGTTCTCCCGTGGCTTGGGTCAGCTTGCCTTTACTTTCATTGAGTGGTGTGAGTCAGGGCACACCAGAGAGAACCTCCTTGGCCTTTGATCCAAAATGGATGTCTGGACCAGAGAATAAACAGACAGCATGATGAAAGCTGGCCAGAAATGTCCCTGTTGCTCCATACTGTCATCACGGTGTCTGAGCCAGAAGTGACACTTCCTACCATCTGTGGGACCTCTCTTGTCCACGGGAGAGCAAACTTAAGCAGAGCTGTCAGTAGGACATTGAGGGTGTAGCAAGAGTCTTCTGCAACATCATGGCCATGAAAAAGACCCAGACTTTGTGACTCACCTAAACCCTCTAATGCTGTGCATGTGATAATGAAAGAAATGTCCCTCTTGGGGTTCAGCGCCGCTGTGTGGGGCTCACAGCTCTGGGTGAACAGGAGAGGGAGATGCAGTTATTGATGCACAGATTGCATCAGGTTGGAAGGGACCTCAAAGGACATCTTGCCAAACCCCCCTGCAGGCAGCAGGGACACTTCCAGGCTGCCTGGAGCCACATGGAGCCTGATCTTGAATGTCTCCAGGGACAGGGCCTCAACCACCTCCTGGGCAGCCTGCCCCAGTGTCTCACCACCCTCACTGTGCAGAACTCCCTCCTGATGCCCAGCCTAAATCTGCCCTGCTCCGGTTTCAAACCATTCCCCTTGTCCTAGCAACCCAAGCAGTCCTCCTCAGCCTTCCTGTAGGTCCCCCTCAGAATCTGAAATACAGCTGTAAGGCCTCCCTGGAGCCTTCTTCTCCAAGCTGCACAGCCCCAATTCTTTCAGCCTGTCTCCAGAGCAGAGGTGCTGCAGCCCTCTGATCACCTTTGTGGCCCTTTGTGGCACCAGAGTGAGGACTGGTTGTTGTATCTACCCTGGGCACAGCTCCTGAGCTCATGTAAGGGAGTGAGCTTGGGAGCATGGCACTGGCAGCTTGCAGGTCCTTTGTCTCCTCTCCCACCTCTCACCACTCCTCCAGGGACGCAGAGGGTGTTCAGAGCTGTTGAGAGGCCGAGGTAGGAGCTGATCTCTCTCTAAGAATAATGTGTTTGTTATCAGAGCCCTGTTTGTCTGTGACTCAAACGTGGGGAAGGTGTGTTTGCTGTACAACAGCTCTTGAAACTCTATGCAGGTAGTGAAAAGCCCCAGATCCTGAGGGCTGAGAGCCTAGGACTCATGGAAGCTGCACTTTTCCCTTGGACACTCTGCCATTCTCTTGCAACAGCCACTTCCAGCTTCTTCATGGTTGACATCACTTTATCTGCCTGCCTCACCCCTCCTCAGTCTCTCATGTCCTTCCAGCAGCAGCCCCCAGCACTGTACACTGCACTGGTTAGGCCACACCTTGACTCCTGTGTCCGTTCTGGGCCCCTCAGTTTAGGAAGGAGGTTGAGTTGCTGGAAGGTGTCCAGAGAAGGGCAACGAAGCTGGTGAGGGGTTTGGAGCACAGCCCTGGGAGGAGAGGCTGAGGGAGCTGGGGTTGCTTAGCCTGCAGAAGAGGAGGCTCAGGGGAGACCTTCTTGCTCTCTCTAACTCCCTGAAGGGAGGTTGTAGCCAGGTGGGGGTTGGTCTCTTCTCCCAGGCACCTAACACCAGAACAAGAGGACACAGTCTCAAGCTGTGCCAGGGGGGTTTAGGCTGGTGGTTAGGAAGAAGTTCTACACAGAGAGAGTGATTGCCCATTGGAATGTGCTGCCTGGGGAGGTGGTGGAGTCCCCATCCCTGGAGGTGTTCAGGAGGAGACTTGCTGGGGTGCTTGGTGCCATGGGTTAGTTGTTTAGGTGGGTTGGATTGGTTGATAGGTTGGACATGATGATCTCGAAGGTCTCTTCCAGCCGGTTATTCTATTATTTCTATTTCTATCCTGCATCTCTGCTCTGGCCTCCAGGCAGCATCTCCTGTGGCTCAGGTAGCCTCCCCTCCTTCCTGCTGCTGTGGCTGTGCATAGTGTCAGCTGCACGGTGGAGTGATCACGGAATCATTAAGCTTGGCAAAGACCTTTAAGATCATGGAGTCCAACCATAACCCAACTACCACAACCACTGACTCTACCCTGGTGCAGCTTTGTGAGCACCTCCAGGGATGGGGACTCTACCACCTCCGGGCATGGGCAGCCTGTTCCAGTGCCTGACCACTCTTTATATAAAGAAATTTCCCAAGCATCCAACTTAAACCTCCCCTGGCACGACTTAAGTTCCTCTCCTCTCATCCTGTCCCTGGTACTTGGGAGAAGAATCACAGAACATTCAGGTGGAAAAGAGCCTCAGGATCACAAGTCCAACCCAGAACCCTACTCTACAAGGGTCACCCCTAAACCATAGCCCCAAGCACCACAGCCAAAACCACCTTTAAACACATCCAGGGTGGAGACCAACACCAGCTTCACTCCAACCTCCTATTGGGTAGCTGTAGAGATCTTGCTGTAAGCAGGGTTTCTGTTGAGCTGATCTGGAGGTTGCCAGTGGCATGGTTCCCCAGAGAAGGGACAAGTTGAGCCCTCTGAGCTGTCTTGAGCTGATAGAGCTGAGGGTCTGAGGTAATTGGGAAGAGCATAAAAGGCTTCTGGGCAGGGTGAGTGCTGGGGGAGACCAGGGGAGGAGGATGTGATGAGTGTCCTGACAGGGCAGTGCAGCTGGCAGGAGAATTCCCTGCAGCAGGGGAGCACAGCACTGCTCTGCATCTCAGACTGAGCCTGCTGAGGGCATCAGTGCTTTGGAGACAAATGTCACTGAGGAGAGCAAGGAAGCACCTTCCCCCCTGGCCATACAGAGGTGTGAAGGTTCCCCTGGTGCCAGCAGCTGTGCCAGTCGCTGTGCTCTGGCACTTCTGGGAGGTGTACCATGCAGGTGCACATCTGGCTTGCACAGCTGGTGCCTGCCCTGCCCATCCTCCAGCAATCTGTCACAGCTTCCCCATCTCCATCTCCTGATAGACCCCTGCAGAGGATCTCGACCAATAATTCTCACAGCAAGGTTGGTGTTGGCAGCAGAGTTGAGGAGGGGAGTAACAGAGCACTTCCTTGGTGCTTTTAGGGCCTGTGAAGGAACAGAAACATCTCTGTGAAGGTCAGAGCCTTGCTGACAGATTTCCTGCAGGGAGCAGGGGGTACAGAGCAAGACTGATGTCTGGGAATGACCCCAGGCAGTGCTACAGGCTGGGGTCAGGGTGGCTGCAGAGCAGCCAGGCAGAAAGGGACCTGGGGGGACTGGTTGACAGATCAGTGTCTATCAACAGCTGAGGGGTGGGGGTCGAGTGAGGGGGCCAAGCTCTTTTGGGTGGTGTGCAGTTGTAAGGCAAGGACCAATGGATACACTTGAACAGAGAAGGTTTCAGCTCAACATGAAGAGAAACCTCTTTACTGTGAGGGTGCCAGAGCCCTGGAGCAGGCTGCCCAGAGAGCTTGTGGAGTCTCCTTCGCTGGAGCCTTTCAAAAGCCACCTGATGCATTCCTGTGCAGGCTACCCTGAGTGATGCTGCTCTGGCATCGAGGTTGGACTGATTGATCTCTGGAGGTCCCTTCCAAACCTCTAAAGTTCTGTGATTCTGTGGTAGGGACCATAGAATTGTCGGGGTTGGAAGGGACCTCAAGGCTCAGCCAGTTCCAAGCCATGGGCAGGGACACCTCACACTGCAGCAGGTTGCTCACAGCCTGGCTGCAAACACCTCCAGGCAGGAGGCTTCCACCACCTCCCTGGGCAACCTGTGCCAGGCTCTCACCACCCTCCTGGGGAACAACTTCTTCCTCACAGCCAATCTCAATCTCCCCATTTCTAGTTTTGCTTCATCCCCCCCAGTCCTATCCCTCCCTGACACCCTCCAAAGTCCCTCCCCAGCTTGCTTGGAGCCCCCTCCAGATCCTGGAAGGGCACACGAAGGTCTCCTCAGAGCCTTCTCTTCTCCACCACGGATCATCTCTTCTTGCACAGCACCGGTGCCCTCTCTTTGAGAGGGAGTGAGCAGGAAATGCAACGTTCAAGATGTTGACACACTGCAGCTTTATCTGCTAGATTTTGCTTCTCTATTTTTCATTCCCACCTCTTGAAGTTTTTTTCCCTCTTTCCTGTGGTGCTTAGCAGTCTGTTTGCCTTCTGACTGCTCTGGCTGATCCAACAGCTCTTGCCATAAAACTCCTCTCCGTACTCCGAGATCTTTCCTGTTCTTAACAGCTAACCTGAAGTTCACCCCCTGTCTAGCACAGCCAGTTGTATATTATTGCTCTCTTCTCTTTTTTTTTTCCCTTTCCCTATTTGCTTAGATAGCAATTCTTGACAGGGAGGGTGGGGGAGGCACTGTGGATCAGGTTGCCCAGGGAGTTGTGGATGTTCCCTCTCTGGAGGTGTTCAAGGCCAGGTTGGATGAGGCTGCGAGCAGCCTGGGCTGGTGGGCACAACAACCCCAGGCAGGGCTACAGGCTGGGGGCAGAGTGGCTGGAGAGCAGCCAGGCAGAGAGGGACCTGGGGGTAGTGGTTGATAGGAGGCTGAACATGAGCCAGCAGTGTGCCCAGGTGGCCAAGAAGGCCAAGGGCATCCTGGCCTGCAGCAGGACCAGTGTGGCCAGCAGGAGCAGGGAGGTCATTGTGCCCTGTGCTCAGCACTGCTGAGGCCACACCTTGAGTCCTGTGTCCAGTTCTGGGCTCCTCAGGTTAGGAAGGACATGAGAGACTTGAAGGTGTCCAGAGAAGGGCACAAGGCTGGGGAGGGGTCTGGAGCACAGCCCTGTGAGGAGAGGTGAGGGGAGCTGGGGTTGCTTAGCCTGCAGAAGAGGAGGCTCAGGGGAGACCTTCTTGCTCTCTGCAGCTCCCTGAAGGGAGGTTGTAGCCAGGTGGGGGTTGGTCTCTTCTCCCAGGCAAGCAGCACCAGAACAAGAGGACACAGTCTCAAGCTGTGCCAGGGGAGGTTTAGGCTGGAGGTTAGGAAGGTAATTCTTCCCAGCAAGAGAGATTGGCCCTTGGGATGTGCTGCCCAGGGAGGTGGTGGAGTCCCCATCCCTGGCGGTGTTTAGGTAGAGCCTGGATGGGGCACTTGGTGCCATGGTTGAGTCGATCAGATGGTGCTGGGTGATAGGTTGGCCTTGATGATCTTGAAGGTCTTTTCCAACCTGGTTAATTCTCTTTTTATTCTATTCTTGAGATCCAAAGGAAACAGATGTCCATAGAGATATTACTCAGGGCTAATATCTCAACATACCTCGACATCTTTAGTGTAGTGAGGACCCCAAAACTGACCCCAGTATTTGAGGGGTGGCCCCACCAGTGCCCACTACAGATCAGCAATCCCTGCCCTGGCCCTGCTGGCCACACCACTGCTGGTCCAGGCCAGGATGCTGGTGGCCTGCTTGGCACACTGGCTTGTCTTAGACTGGAGATTAGGAAGAAACTCTTTGACAGTGAGGGTGGGGAGACACTGGATCAGGTTGCCCAGGGAGGTTGTGGATGTCTCCTCCCTGGAAGTATTCAAAGCCAGGTTGGAAGGGGCCTTGAGCAACCTGGGCTAGTGGAGGGTGTCCCAGCCCACAGCAGGGTGTTGGAACTACTTCTTTCAGGGTCATTCCAACCCAAACCAATCTATGAACAGTATCCCCAGCATGGTAGAGGTTGGAAGGGACCTCTGGAGCTCAACCAGTCCAAGCCCTCTGCTAAAGCAGGGTCACCCTGAGTAAATCACTCAGGAACATGCCTCATCTGAATCAGCTTGCTGCAGCCTAAGCCTGGTAATCCCCAGAAAAGAGACTATTCACTTCTTCCCCCCCACCCCCCCACCAAGCATCACTGAAACATTTCTGTTCCCCTTTCTGTTCACAAAAGAGTCTTTAGGGACAGGAGCTGAGAAAGGACACAGAGAAACAAAGTCCCTGGCAGCCTCAGTTTTCTCTGTAAGGGAACTCAGAGCATTTCACACCCTTCCTTCATGGGAGATGAATGAGTCAAAAGGATTTATGTGGTCTGAAGTGGCAGTAAAAATTTTATAACCAGCCAGTAAGGTTGCCATGGAAAAGAGAGGAAGAGAACAGGACAAGGGAGTGCTCCCCAAAGAGCTCTAGAGGAATCATGGCCTGAACTGGTGAACTGTTGACACCAACATGTAACTCATGGCTAAGTGGACCACACTGGCAGAGAAACTGGGGAGAGCAAACAGGAAGCTGAGTTTGAAGAGGCTGAGAACAGTGCTGGGGATGGCAGATCAATAACCATGACTGGCACAAGGAAAAGAAGGGAAGAACTAACAGCCCTAAGGAAAAGCTTCACAAACCCTTCCAGGGGTTCCTCAAAGCAGTCAGCAAGTGTGGGAATAAAGGTAGTTCAGGTAATGCCATACAGTGGCATCTCCTGTTATCCTCCAAGGTGGAAGGGGACAGAATGTCACTCCCCAGGGTCACCTCTGACACCAAGCTCTACAGGGTGACCTGGCCAGGCTGGAGCAATGGGCTGAAGCCAGTTGTGAGAGATTCAACGAGGCCAAGTGCCAGGTCCTGCACTACAGCCCCATGAGTGCTCCAGGCTCGAGGCAGAGTGGCTGGAAGGCTGCATGGTGAAAAGGGATCTGGGGGTGATAGTCAACAGTAGCTGAAGACAAGCCAGTGTGCAGCCAGGTGGCCAAGCAGGCCACCAGCATCCTGGCCTGGATCAGCAATGGTGTGGCCAGCAGGGCCAGGGCAGGGATTGTTGATCTGTAGTGGGCACTGGTGGGGGCCACCCCTCAAATACTGGGGTCAGTTTTGGGGTCCTCACTACAATAAAGATGTTGAGGTGATGGAGGGTGCCCAGAGAAAGGCAATCAAGGGTCTGGAGAAGAGGGCTGGTGAGGAGCACCTGAGGGAACTGGGGTGGAGAAAAGAGGCTGAGGGGAGACCTCATTGCTCTCTAGAACTCCCTGAAAGGAGGCTGGAGCCAGGTGGGGGTTGGGCTCTTCAGTACTAGAATCACAGAATGGTTTGGTTTGGAAGGGACCTTAAAGACCATCTAGTTCCAACCCCCCCTGCCATGGGCAGAGACACCACCCACCAGCCCAGGCTGCTCGAAGCCTCATCCAACCTGGCCTTGAGCACCTCCAGGGAGGGGACATCCACAAGCTTCCTGGGCAACCTGCTCCAGTGTCTCCCCACCCTCCCTGGAAACAATTTCTTCCTAGTCTCCAGTCTAAATCTGCCTTCCTCAAGCTTCAATCCATTCCCCCTTGTCCTATCACTACCAACCCTTGTGAAAAGTCCCTTCCCAGCTTTCTTGTAGGCTCCTTTCAGGTCCTTTCTGGTGTTGAGGAGAGGGCAGGTCTGGAGTGGGTGAGGAGTGTCCCTTTTTGAAGGTCTCAAAAACAGGTTGAGCAAGTGTCTGTGAGGAATGCTTTAGGTCTGGCTGATCCTGCCTGGGGGCAGCAAGGTGGGTAGATGACCTCTCAGGGTCATCTTGATTTGTCTGCTGTTATATAAATGAAGCCCCCACGTGAGAATGGAGCAGCTCTCCAGGCCTGCCTTTCCCCAGCACCTTCCCATGCCCCCTGTGTTTCTGCAGAGGAGCTCCTGTGAGTGGTGCTGGCATGGTGAGAGGGACAGGGTGGTGTGAAGGTCGAGGCTCTGGCAGGGATAAGTTGGAAAGGTGGCAAGGCCAAGGTAGAGAAGAGAAATGCAGTGTTTTAGGAGGGGTGTGGTGTGAAGGGAAAAGGTAGGAAAGAAAGAGAGGCCACAGGCTGAGGAAACAGGTGACAAAGAGAAGTGGTGGCATGCACCCAGGGGTGTGAAGGAGTTGCTGTGTCCTGGTGAGGGATGTGAGACAGGGGCAGACGGGGTGACCAAGCCAGCGAGTTCACAGGCCTGGCTGGCAGGGTCTTACTGGGCCAGGCTATGGGCAGAGCTATGGCAGGGCTGAATCACCCAGCACCAGGTCCAGAGCTCTGATGTGGCTTCAAGCAGGGAAGGCCCAGGTAGAGCAGCACTGGGGGATCCAGCATAACACCAGAAAAGGTCCTTCTGCTGGCCAGGAGCTCCTGGCAGCAGGGAGACCTGGTTCAGCACTGTGGTGGGATTTAGGCAACGTCCACAAGACCTCTTTAATGTTGGATCTGGACACACCTCCTCTCTCCAGGGACTGGATTCTGCCCATTCTTTGTCCTCAAGAGGCTTTCTGTGAGAAGAAATGGCTTCTTGGTGGTGGCAGCTGCTGCCACAGAGGTGCCCACACTGGCAGAGTGGCTGCAGGACCCCTTCACTCGTGCCATCAGCGAGCCTGTCTGCAGCCATGGATCTGCTTTCCGAGGGAGTCAGAGACCACTGATAGGATGAGGGGCAATGGGCACAAACAGGAGCACAGGAAGTGCTGCCTCAACATGGGGAAAACCTTTACTGTGAGGGTGCTGGAGCCCTGGAGCAGGCTGCCCAGAGAGGTTGTGGAGTTGCCTTCTCTGGGGACTTTCAAGCCCCACCTGGATGTGTTCCTGTGTGACCTGCCCTGGGTGACCCTGCTTTGGCAGGGGGTTGGGCTGGCTGATCTCTGGAGGTGCTTTCCAACCCCTACCATTCCATGCCTCTATGATTCTGTTAGGATCCTGACTCTGCAGCCTGGGGCCCCTCTTGGGGCATGAGTGCTCTGCACTAAGGGATCCCATAACATCTGGGGCTCTGCATCCTTCCTGGCTTATTTTTCAAGTCTCCTCTTGTCCCATGAGCAGGATCTGCAGCCGTGGTGGCTCACTCACAGCACGAGGGGCAGGGGCAGTGGAGGTGCCAGGAAATGCTGTTGTGGGATGGAGACAGTGAGTGGCTTTGCTGCTGCTGCTGCTGCTGCTTGAGGAGTTGCCTGTGTGGCACCAAATGGGAAGAGAAGGTGGGAGGGAAGAGGGGGCTGAGGTGGTCTGGAGCAGAGCTGAGTGGAGCATGTCACTTGGGCTGACCACATGTGTGTCCCTTGCACAAAGAAGAATCCTCTCAAGCTGAGGAATGCACCTGGACTCTCAGCCTCCAGAGGTGACAAGTGTCTGAGGAGGGACAATCTGAGAAGGACATTGAGAGACTTGAAGGTGTCCAGAGAAGGGCAACAAAGCTGGGGAGAGGTCTGGAGCACAGCCCTGTGAGGAGAGGCTGAGGGAGCTGGGTTGTTTAGCCTGGAGAAGAGGAGGCTCAGGGGAGACCTTCTTGCTCTCTGCAACTGCCTGAAGGGAGGTTGTAGCCAGGTGGGGGTTGGTCTCTTCTCTCAGGCAACCACAACCTTAACAAGAGGACACAGTCTCAAGCTGTGCCAGGGGAGGTTTAGGCTGGAGGTAAGGAGAAAGTTCTTCCCAGAGAGAGAGATTGGCCCTTGGGATGTGCTGCCCAGGGAGGTGGTGGAGTCCCCATCCCTGGAGGTGTTCAAGAGGGGATTGGATGTGGCACTTGGAGCCATGGTTTAGTTGTCATGAGGTGTTGGGTGAGAGGTTGGACTTGATGATCTCTGAGGTCTTTTCCAACCTTATTGAATCTATGATTCTATGGTTCTGTGACTTGGATGCAATAAGGAGGGGGTCACCAGTCTGCCTCAGCTCCACGGGCAGCTGCCCATGTGAGGAAGGGGCTCAGCTGGCAGGGTTATAGCATGACTGTTGCTCTCCTGGCACCATCCTGTCTGCCTGCCATGCCCTTTGTGGGTGCAGTTGTGGCCTGGCAATGGGCCCTTGCTGGCCAGGGATGATGAGTGGCCCAGAGGGAAAGAGGAAAGGCCACAGCACCCAGTCTTGATAGAAAAGCAAAGGGAAGGGGTTTGGTGAATTCATCAGCAGGGCTTCTCCAGATTTACCAGCTGAATTCCCCTTGAGAGCAGCTGCCAGCATGTTAGACATGCTCCCCAGGCTCAGCTGGAGCTCCAGCAGTTGGCTCCTTGCTCCTGTTCCCAGTGTTTGCCATTAGTGCTGCAATTGTGCCTGGCAAGCCTTGTCACAGAGTCACAGAATGTTAGGGCTTGCAAGGGACCTCCAAAGATCATCTGGTCCAACCCCCCTGCCAGAGCAGGATCACCTGGACTAGGTCACATAGGAACACATCCAGGGGGAGTGTCCAGAGAAGCAGACTTGCACAGCCCCTCTGGGCAGCCTGTCACAGGGAGGCTGCTCCCTACTGTCCCCCTGCCCCAGGACCATCAGAGCACCCCAAGCCATTGCCACCCGGGGTCAGACGCAGCTCCAAGCAGTGCTGCAGCTGTGACTTCATCCCTGGGCTCCTGCAGGCGGAGGGAGCAGGCAGGTGAAGGCTGTGTGATGCTGGTGGTCTGTGGGTGATGGGAGGCACCAGGGGACACAGACGCTGAGCTTCCTGCTCCGTGTTTTCCTGCGGCTGTTGAAGCGATCGACTACCCCTGGGCAAAGACACAGGGAATAAAAGAGGAGGCTCAGGGGAGACCTTCTTGCTCTCTCCAACTCCCTGAAGGGAGGTTGGTGTTGGTCTCTTCTCCCAGGCAAGCAGCACCAGAGCAAGAGGACACAGTCTCAAGCTGTGCCAGGGGAGGTTTAGGCTGGAGGTGAGGAGGAAGCTCTTCCCTGAGAGAGTTGTTGGCCATTGGGATGTGCTGCCCAGGGAGGTGGTGGAGTCCCCATCCCTGGAGGTGTTCAAGAGGGGATTGGATGTGGCCCTTGGTGCCATGGTTTAGTCATGAGGTCTGTGGTGGCAGGTTGGACTCGATGATCTTTGAGGTCTCTTCCAACCCTGGTGATTCTGTGACTCTGTGACATGGCTCCTGAAGGCCACCAGGCTCTGGGACACTTCCTTTGCTGTGGTGCCCTTTTGGTAGCCATTGGTGGGAGCCTCCTGTGAACGCTCCCCAAGGTGTATCAGGAGTTGCTTCCCTGGGTGCCTGAGTTTCTGGAGTCTCTGGAGCTTGGCTTGGTACTTCTGCACTCATTCTAAGTGGCTTTAAGTCTGAGGTCTAAATCAGACAGCGTTTTGACCCTTTCCTTCTGCTGTCACTAGGGAGCCTAGAATCAGAGAATTGTTTGGGTTGGGAAAGCCCTCTGAGATCATGGAGTCCAACCATCAACCCAGTGCCACCATGGCCACTAAACCATGTCCCAGAGTGCCATGGCCACAGGTTTCTTGAACACCTCCAAGGGTGGGGACTCCACCACCTCCCTAGGCAGCCTGTTCCAATGCCTGACCACTCTTGCAGGAAGGACATTTTCCCTCATCTCCAACCTAAACCTCTCCTGGCACAATTTCAGGCCATTTCCTCTGGGTCTGCTAGAGAGAGCTGGATGAGGGACTGCCAAGGGCATGCAGCAGGTCTCCAGTGCTCAGCCACCCTGTGCAGGATCTTGAGGTGCAGCAGATTGTGTCTTAATACATCCTCATGGTGCCACCTCTTCCACCTTGGTCTCCCTGTTCAGGAAGGACAGGGATCTACTGGAGAGAGTCCAGTGGAGGACTCCAAGGATGCTGAAGGGACTGCAGCACTGCCTCGTGAGAAGAGGCTGAGAGCCCTGGGGCTGTTCAGTCTGGAGAGGAGAAGGCTGAGAGGGGATTTAGTAAATGTCTATCAATATCTGAGGGCTGGGGGTCAGGAGGGAGGGGACAGGCTCTGCTCAGCTGCACCCTGGGCCAGGACAAGGGGCAATGGATAGAAACTCCAGCACAGGAGGTTCCACCTCAGCATGAGAAAGAACTTCTTCCCTGGGAGGCTCCCAGAGCCCTGGAGCAGGCTGCCCAGAGAGGTTGTGGAGTCTCCTTCTGTGGAGCCTTTCCAGCCCCATCTGGATGTGTTCCTGTGTGCCCTGTGCTGGATTCTCTGCTCCTGCTCTGGCAGGGGGGTTGGACTCGATGATCTCCTGAGGTCCCTTCCAACCCCTAACATCCTGGGAGCCTGTGATCCAAGCTCCTGGAGGTTAGGTGAGACTCCGGGGTTTGTGGTGTTCATGCCCTCAGGTGTTACCCAGCTCCACAATGGAGGCAGTTGACAGATGGCCGTGGTGGGGCTTGTTGGGTTTGTTTCAGTCCGCACCATCTTAACCCGCTTCGATGGGCTTGCAGGACATGGTCCTGTTCTGTAGCCCAGGACTAGAGCCACCGGGAGAGGAGCGGCCCCGGAGCGGCTCCCCCGCGGCGGAGCTCAGCCGGGAGCGGGGCCCAGCCCGGAGCGGGGCCGGGAGGGGCAGGACCCGGCCAAGAGCCCCACCAAGTGGTGACAGCTACTGCTGCAGCCCCGGGGGGCTTGCTCGGACCTCCGGGGTGCACCCCGGCATCTCTGGGACACGCAGAGCAGGATGCTCCAAACGGCACCTGCACCAGCTCCGGGCACACAGCCCCAGCCAGCTGTAGCGCTGTCTGCCCCAACCTCTCCAGCCACAGAGGCTCCAACAGGCAGAGCTCTCCAGGAGGGCTAACAAAAGACCTTTTGCTTCTCTAAGTGAGTCGATGTGCTGCTTGTCTCCATCAGCTTTTGAAAGCTTCCATGCAGCTGGCTGCACCGGAGCAAACTGCCCCCATGCCTTCACGGCTGGCAGTGAGGAAGGGGCATGGTGCATCTCCTGAGGGACCTGACTAAAACCAGCCCAGGATGTACTCCTTGAAGGACCTGGGGCTGTTTGGCCTGGAGAGGAGCAGGCTGAGATGGGATCTTCTCAATGCTTGTCTCTGTCCCCAGACCTGGTGACACAACCCCCTCCTATCTCAGCTCCCAGCTGCCAGCAGCTTGGCTCAAGCAGATGAACCTTTCCTCAGGGCTCACTGAGGATGTGGTTATTGGGATCTGTTCATCTCCCTTCTCATTCCTGGTCCTTCTCTACCTGCTCTCAGTTTTTCACTCCTTGCTTTGGCTTCTCCTCTGCTGACATATTGTAAAGTTGTCGAGTTTGGTTGCCAAGAAACAAGAAGTGCTGAATCCTTGAGGGCACCAGAAGACTCTTTTTGCTGTGGTCCCTTTGCCTTGCCCAGAGCACTGGCAGGGAGCAGTCTGGCTGCAGAGAGAGTTCTGCAGCCCAAGGATGCTGGCAGGCCTTGCAGCACCGGGGTCTGTGCTCTTGGGATGATCTGCCCCCAAAGGCAAGGGCTGTGGCCTCGCAGGAGGCTCTGGCTTGGCTTCTCATAGAATCACAGAATGCTTTGGGTTGGAAGAGACCTTAAAGATCATCCAGTTCCAATTCCCTTGCCATGGGCAGAGACATATTCCACTAGACCAGGTCCCTGCCTGTAACTGGAACCCAGTGAGACATGAGTGCAACCAGCAGTAGAGTAGAAACTCTGCCTTTCTCTGGGCTATTTCCCTGATGGACCAAAACTTTACCAGTGATATGTTTGCTGTGGTGTTGAGAGCCTCACTGGATGTTGCAGTTCTGGTGATGCTCACCACAGGAGTATCCTACAGCCTCTGGACAAGTCAGAGAATTGTAGAACCAATAAGGTTGGAAAAGACCTTAGAGATCATCAAGTCCAACCTGGCACCCAAGAACTCATGACTACTAAACCATGGCTCCAAGTGCCACATCCAATCCCCTCTTGAACACCTCCAGGGATGGGGACTCCACCACCTCCCTGGGCAGCACATTCCAGTGGCTAACAACTCTCTCTGTGAAGAACTTTCTCCTTACCTCCAGCCTAAACTTCCCCTGGCACAGCTTGAGACTGTGTCCTTGTGTTCTGGTGCTGGGTGCCTGGGAGAAGAGACCAACCCCCACCTCTCTACAACCTCCCTTCAGGGAGTTGGAGAGAGCAAGAAGGTCTCCCCTGAGCCTCCTCATCTCCAGGCTAAGCAAGCCCAGCTCCCTCAGCCTCTCCTCACAGGGCTGTGCTCCAGACCCCTCCCCAGCCTCATTGCCCTTCTCTGGACACCTTCAAGTCTCTCAATGTCCTTCTTGAACTGAGGGGCCCAGAACTGGACGCAGGACTCAAGGTGTGGCCTAAGCAGTGCTGAGCACAGGGCACAATGACCTCCCTGCTCCTGCTGGCCACACTGGTCCTGCTGCAGGCCAGGATGCCCTTGGCCTTCTTGGCCACCTGGGCACACTGCTGGCTCCTGTTCAGCTGCTGTCACCCAGCACCCCCAGGTCCCTCTCTGCCTGGCTGCTCTCAGCCACTCTGCCCCCAGCCTGTAGCTCTGCCTGGGGTTGCTGTGGCCAAAGTGCAGCCCCTGGCACTTGGACTTGTTGAATGCCATCCTGTTGGCCTCTGACCTTGAGCCATCCTTTGCGGTGCTGAGCCCCAGGATCTGAGTTTCCCTTTGCTTTTGTGCTGCAGTCCCACCCGCTGTCCCTGTGCAACACCAGTGAGGATGAGCACACCGAGTCAGGCTTCATCACCATCGTCAAGCTGGAGCAGCCCGACCGGGACCCCAACCCCTGCCTGTCGCTGGCTAACAAGGTAGGTGCAAAACCGCCCCCAGCACCACCAGCCCATGGTGCAGGGAAGAGACTGAGCAGCAGGAGGGAGCAGGGTAGGAAAGAGCTGTTGGAAGGTAGAGAAATGGACAAAGGTAGAGCAGGGTCCTTGGCAGTCAGGGTCACCATAATCACTGAACTGTCAGGTGGGAAGGGACCTCAAGGGTCATCCTGCCCTGCCATGGGCAAGGACACCTCACACTAGCCCAAGTTGCTTGGAGCCCCATCCAGCCTGGCCTTAAAGACCTCCAGGGATGGGGCTTCCACCACCTCCCTGGGCAACCTGTTCCAGGTCCTCTGGGGGAGACACTGTGCCAGCCACCCCCAGTACCCATCTCTCCCTATTCTTTGGGACCTACAGGAAGGCTGAGTAGGAGCTGGTTTAGAAGGGCTTGTAACACTAGGAGGAGGGGAAATGGTTTGAAAGTGGAGCAGGGCAGATTTAGGTTGGACATTAGGAGGAAGTTCTGCACAATGAGAGTGGTGAGACACTGGAACAGGTTGCCCAGGGATGTGGTTGAGGCCCTGTCCCTGGAGGCATTCCAGATCAGGCTTGATGTGGCCCTGGGCAGCCTTTTCCAGTTGGAGGTGTCCCAGCTGACTGCAGGGATGTTGGACAAGATGACCTTTGAGGGCTCCTTCCAACCCAGTTCAATCTGTGAAGCCTGACTGGGACAGCTCAGACCTTTCCTAGTATCCCTGGCAGCCTCATGCCCCTCCTGTTTTGCACACCAGCCTGTTGAGGGCTTTGTGCTCCCCTGTGTCCTCTGTCCTGTAGGAAAACATGGACACAGAAAACACCTCCTGTGGCCCTGTCTTTAGAAGGAATAACACTGTGCTGCTTCCCTGGATGAGCCACGTGGGGAACCAGCTCCGAGCGGCCCAGACAGACGCAGCCCAGACAAACTGGCAGTGAGCCGTGGCTCTGTGACACTGGGGGGGAACAGCTCTGTGCCAGTGTGGGGCCATGGCTCTGTGACACTGGGGGGGCACAGCTCTGTGCCAGTGTGGGGCCATGGCTCTGTGACACTGGGGGGGAACAGCTCTGTGCCAGTGTGGGGCCATGGCTCTGTGACACTGGGGGGGCACAGCTCTGTGCCAGTGTGGGGCCATGGCTCTGTGACACTGGGGGGGCACAGCTCTGTGCCAGCGTGGGGCCATGGCTCTGTGACACTGGGGGGCACAGCTCTGTGCCAGTGTGGGGCCATGGCTCTGTGACACTGGGGGGGCACAGCTCTGTGCCAGTGTGGGGCCATGGCTCTGTGACACTGGGGGGGCACAGCTCTGTGCCAGTGTGGGGCCATGGCTCTGTGACAATGGGGGGGCACAGCTCTGTGCCAGTGTGGGGCCATGGCTCTGTGACACTGGGGGGGCACAGCTCTGTGACAGTGTGGGGCCACAACTCTGTGCCAGTGTGGGGCCATGGCTGTGCCAGTGTGGGGCCATGGCTCTGTGACAGTGTGGGGCCATGCCTCTGTGCCAGTGTGGGGCCATGGCTGTGCCAGTGTGGGGCCATGGCTCTGTGACAGTGTGGGGCCATGGCTCTGTGACAGTGTGGGGCCATGGCTGTGCCAGTGTGGGGCCATGGCTCTGTGACACTGGGGGGGGCACAGCTCTGTGCCAGTGTGGGGCCATGGCTCTGTGACAGTGTGGGGCCATGATTGTGACAGTGTGGGGCCATGGCTGTGACAGTGTGGGGCCATGCCTCTGTGCCAGTGTGGGGCCATGGCTGTGCCAGTGTGGGGCCATGACTGTGCCAGTGTGGGGCCACAGCTCTGTGACAGTGTGGGGCCACAGCTCTGTGACAGTGTGGGGCCACAGCTCTGTGACTCTGTGGGTCCATGGCTCTGTGACAGTGTGGGACCATGGCTCTGTGACAGTGTGGGGCCATGACTGTGCCAGTGTGGGGCCACAGCTCTGTGCCAGTGTGGGGCCATGGCTCTGTGACAGTGTGGGGCCATGGCTCTGTGACAGTGTGGGGCCATGACTGTGCCAGTGTGGGGCCACCACCCACACTACACAGGGATGGGAGATCTCTGAGGTCTTCAGATCAAGTCTCCTGTGGAAGAGGTATTTTGTGAGCAGCAGTTGCTGTGCCAAAAGCTGAGGTCACTGCCACAGTTCCCTGGTAATAAGGAAGTCAGGTAGGAACGAGGGTCAGTCTAAGCCTTAACATCTTTGTGTCTCTGATAAAGCTGCATGGATAAGGCCAGCCTGAGCTTCTCCTTCAGAGGTTCACCACGTGCTTTTATTGTCTCTGTACTAAATGTTGTGCTGTTTTCCAGGAGCACTGTGCTAATAGCAAACAAAACTCCTTGTTTAGCGCTTCCTGGCTTTATCTTTGTTTATGTGCAGGTGGTGCCACGTTTGTTGTCTGCTTTCTGCTGGTAGTGACGTGCTGGGATGGGGACAAGGTCCTTTTTTGTCCCCCCTGCAGCTTGGCTAAAGAAGGCAAGCAAGGCTTTGCCCAAGCAGTTGTTCCTGCACAGCAGGTTGTTTTTCACAGAGGCTGTGGCAACAGAAGCAAGGGAAGGGATAGTTTCATAGTTTCATAGTTTCAGTCAGGGTTGGAAGGGACCACAAGGGTCAGCTAGTTCCAACCCCCCTGCCATGGGCAGGGACACCCCACACTAGATCAGCCTGGCCAGAGCCTCATCCAGCCTGGCCTTAAACACCTCCAGGGACAGGGCCTCAACCACCTCCCTACACAACCCATTCCAGGGCTTCACCACTCTCATGGGGAAGAACTTCCTCCTCACCTCCAGCCTGAATCTCCCCACCTCCAGCTTCATTCCATTCCCCCTAGTCCTATCACTCCCTGATAGCCTGAAAAGTCCCTCCCCAGCCTTCTTGGAGGCCCCCTTCAGATCCTGGAAGGCCACAATGAGGTCACCTGGGAGCCTTCTCTTCTCCAGACTGAACAGCCCAACTCTTCAGTCTGTCCTCACAGGAGAGGTGCTCCAGCCCTCTGCTCATCCTCCTGGCCCTTCTCTGGACACCTTCCAGCCCCTCCAGATCCCTCTTGCAATAGGGGCTCCAGAACTGGAGGCAGTACTCCAGGTGGGGTCTCCCCAGAGCTGAGCAGAGGGGGAGAATCCCCTCCCTTGCCCTGCTGGCCACACTTCTCCTGCTGCAGCCCAGGCTCTGATTGGCTTTCCGGGCTGCAAGTGCACACTGAGAGCTCCTGGGGAGCTTCTCCTCCCCCAGCACCCCAAGTCTCTCTCCTCAGGGCTGCTCTCCAGCCAGTCCCTGCCCAGCCTGGATTTGTGCCTGGCATTGCCTCCACCCAGCTGCAGGACCCTGCCCTTGGTCTTGTTGAAGCTCCTGAGGTTGGCTTGTGCCCACCTCTCCAGCCTGTCCAGGTCCCTCTGGATGGATCCTTCCCTCCAGCTGTCTGCTGCACCACACAGCTTGGTGTCATCAGCAAACTTGCTGAGGCTGCACTCACTGCCACTGTCCATGGCACCCACAAAGGTGTTGAACAAGCCTGGTCCCAGGCCTGATCCCTGAGGGACTCTGCTTGTCCCTGGCCTCCCCTGGGCCATGGACCCATTGACAGCCACTCTTTGGGTGCAGCCATCAAGCCAGTTCTGTATCCATCTGGTGGTGCACCCATCAAACCCGTGTGTCACCAGCTTGGAGACCAGGATGTGGTGCAGGACAGTGTCAAAGGCTGGCAAAGATGTGAGGCTCTGATGGATTTGCCAGCTCTGGGTTGGTTTCCCCCTGTCTGCATGGGCAGCCAGGCAGCAGCACCTGTCCCTTTCTGGAACAAGGTGGAAACCTGAGGTTGGTTTGCTGCTGCTGTGGAGCTGATGCCAGCTGTTAGCAGAAGCCAGTGTGCTGGAGTTCCTGACCTGCTGTCAGTTGTCCCACATCTGAGTGATAGTCAGTTAGAGATGCACAGGGGTGGTGAGACAAAGAGTGACCCCAGGGGCTTCCAGTGCAGCTTGGGACAGTCCTGAGACTGAGGGCTGTGCAGGTGCACAGCTGGGGGCTCCAACTCTCCTGTGTCCATCCAGACATGACCTGATAGGACATCATAGTGTTCTGAGGTTGGTGGCAGCAGTAGCTGGTTTGGTCAGTGCAGCTCCTGTGGAGGATCCTGAGCAGCCTCAAAGACTCATCTGCCATGTCAGGACCTAAAAGATTTAAAAGCTGGTTTGCTAGTTTTGTCCTTCACCTTGGAGTCTCTGATCACAGCACTGCCAGTGCCACTGTGGTACTGAGCCCAGGGGTCAGCTGAGGAAGGCCTGCATGGGGAGGACAAGACATGGTGCATTGCTGCACTGGGCTCCTCCTCACTAACCCTGATCCCTTCTCCAAGACCACCAACCCCACCCAAGCAGTCGAACCCTTCAGTCCATCACCATGCCCATGGCTCGATAAAGTGACAGACAGGTCACTGGCCTTTACTCATCGTTGCCAAATCCAGCCCTGGGTTTTGAATCACAGAATCATAGGTTGGAAGGGACCTTTAAAGGTCATTAGTTCAACCCCACTGCAGTCAGCAGGGACATCTTCAACCAGAGCAGGTTGCTCAGAGTCCTGTCCAAGCTGACCTGCAATGGTTCCAGGGATGGGACATCTACCACTATGAGGATGCTGAGGCAGCCTGAGGTCCAGCTGAGCATGCCACTGGTTGCCATCCTGTCTGCAGGAAGTTCTGCTCCAAAATCTCGCCCAGGGAAGCTTTTCTCTCCACACCAGGACTGCTTTAGCCATGAAATACAGGCAGATGCTCCTTAAGCTGGCCACATCCGTGGGCCCTGCCTTGTACCTCGATTCCTCCATCCCCCTGCAATTGCTGCCTGGCTGCTTCTCCAGAAGCCTCTGCCTAGCTCCTTCCTTCCCGCATCATACAGACCTCTTCCTCAAATTCCCTAGACAAGTTCTCCTCAAGGGCAGGGATGTAGCTGTGGGATGTGGCTGGTGCTTGCTGGAGCAGGAGCCTTGTTTTCCTGGCGTGTGTTCCTTGTGGTAGAGCTTTGCCTGTTGAACTGCAGTGCTCTATCAAATGCTGATAAAAATAGCCATGTGCAAAGTGTTATCATAACCTCTGCTTCAGCTGTCAGGCAGCCAAGAGGTGCACACAGACAGCCCTGGCCAGGGTAACTCCACCAGCCACCTACCCAGCACTTCCCTGCTTCCCCTCTCTTAAATTCTAGCCCTGCTTCAGCATCCAAAGCTAAAGCCAGTAGGGAAGGTGTTTGGTCTGTGAGGGGAGAGGAGGACATGGGGAACAGCTCTGGAATCAATTTGAAAGGATTTCTTTGTCATGCTGATGCATCACTTGCCCTCCTTTTGGTGTATTTTTGTTTGCTGGGTGAACCACTGATTGCAAGTCTGCTTGACAGGCTGCTGCAACCTCCTAAATCATCCTGGAAACACATTTTTGCACCAAGAGTGTTTCAGTCCTCTAGGAAGGAGGTGAGCTGTGCTATGTGGCTGAAGAGATCCCACACCAAGGCAGCACACACACTGAGGCTCCTTTGATCCCAGGCAGGACCCCAGTCTCTGAGCCCTGCCCCAAGCCTCTGATCTCACTTTTGCAGCTTCTCCATCTGGTAGGCCAAACGTGAGTGTCAATCCTATCAGCCTTCAAGCCCTGCCTCTGTGCTCTTCCCAACCATCTGCACCTCCATTCACATCCTCATCCCTGTCCCCAGACCCACCTCTGTCACCCAGCTTCACCCTGACGAGGTGCACAGAGGTGACCAGCACCTGGAATACTGCTCCCAGGGATGGGACCCTGAGCAGGGGCTGGAGCTGAACCTGTTCCACCGCTGCTTGCTGTGCTGGGAATGCCCCTTCCCTGGGCTCAGCCGGCGCCTGCCTTTGATGGTGCAGCTGGGAAGCAGCAGCTCTGACCTCTGCCCCCCGAGCTGGGGTTGGCAGCGCTGTGGGCAAACTGCTGCAGCCGCTGCGGCAGCTCCCTGTTTGCACAGGACGCGCAGATCAAAGGGCTCCGCATGAGTAAGAGTGGCCCAGCCCTGCACTTTGTTCACCTTCCTGTCTCCCTTTCACAACAGCCTGCCTCTGCCTGCCTGGAGGGCTCCAAGGGCTTGGTGGGAGGACGTGGGTGACCCCACAAGGTCCTCCAGGCAGTATGCTTTGACCTCAGCCAGGTGGTTTGGGTGGGTCTCAAAGCTGTCCGCCTTGGTGGGCTGGGAAACGCTGCCCTGCTCCTAGTCCTAGACCAGACCTGCAGCCCAGGCATCACCTGAGCTTCTCCCTGATAAGTGAGTGCAACAGGGACCAGGAGGAATGAAGTGTATGGGACAAGTCCAGAAACACCACCCAGCTGGGGCAGGCACAGTGAGGAGTGAGGACCAGCAGAGGTTTCTGCTCTCCTGGCATGGGAGGGTTGTGTAGCAGTCAGCAGGACTAACAGGGCTGAAGATCCCTGCCCAGCAACTCCAGCTCTGAAGCAAAGGGGCACATGGCACAGAGAGCTGGGGAGTTTGGTGGTTAGGTTTATGGGTTGCTGTGACTGCAAGGCCACAAGCTAACTTACCTCCAGAGCTACAGGGAGAAAGCAGCTCTGAAGGGCAGAGCTCCCCAGGGTGGCAAGCTCCAGCCAGAGCAGGTGCTCCGGCCCTGGCTCCCCAAGGTGTCACCTCTGTTCTCAATCCAAACAGCAGGTGCTTCTGCTCCTCTCTCCTGGGTGGCAGGTACATATCCCAATGGTAGCTGTCAGTTCAGAGGTACAGATTGCCCACTGAAGCTTGTGTTCTTTCTGGACAGGCTAAGCTGGCCGGGGAGCGTGGAGCCCGCGCCATCCTCTTTGACATTACCGACGACGAAAGCGCTGCTGACCAGGTACAGACCTCACTGATGCCATCAGCTGAACCACAGCTTAAACCCCTGTGTCCCCCCCCAAACATGCCCAGGGGAGAACCCACCAGCCACCAGCATGCAGTGGGAAGTCTGAGGAGGGTACTGCAGGCTTAGCTATCAAAGTGTGCTGTGTCCCAGCTCATCCATACTCCCAGAAGGGCTTTTCTCTTTTGCTCTCCCGTGGCACGTCCGGATCTCTGCACAGCACAAGCAGGACAGCAACCTTGCTGCTCTTCAAGGACATTGTCTGCTCAGCTGGAGTTTTTTTGGACACTTTTTGTCCAGTCCCAGGTTTCCCAATCCCATCCCAGCCCTGCTATACCTTAAGGGGAAGTTGGTTTCTTGAGTTTGCAAGCCAGTGTCACAGCCACCCTGCTGTGCTCTGGTGATATGCTGCAAATGCAACATTGGTTTTAGAGACTTAGAGTGATAGAGTGTGAAGGCTGGAAAGACCTTAAGAGATGGAGATAGTCCACACACTGCAAACAATAATAAAATACAAGACCTGTTCTCTCTGGAAGGGAATTGGTTCTCCATCCCAATCATCAAGGGATAATGGACAGCATCCAGCATCATGAAGAGGGCAGACAGGGGAGCTGGTGCCTGAGCTCATCAAAGCTCTGGACTGACTCCTGCTTGCTGGATCTCATGATTCTTTCCTGCACTTGTAACTCAAGTTCTGATGCCAGAGAAATGCAGCAGTGAGCACAGGCCCATGAGGTGATGCTGAGGTGCTCAGTGAATGTGTTGGAATTTGTTAGTCGGGTCAGATGGCCACCCTGATTCAGGTCAGTCTGGAGGAGAGAGCAGAGCTGGACACTTTCTGAGCCAGCCTGTGCCAGGCTGCCTGGACTGTGGTGAAAAACTGCCAGGATGACCAGAAACAAACAGAATGTCCTGCAGGTGACAGAGGGAGGAGGAGGAGCACTGATGAGCCTCACAAGAAGAGAAGAGGAAGCATTTCTGCAGCAAAGGCAGCACTCAGCTGTGCTGTTGACAGTTGCCACCTTGAAGAGGAGAGACCAAGAACTTCTGCACAGGGGCTTGAGAGAGGAGCACAAGAAACACTGAGCAGTGTCTAGTTGTGCATGAGGAGGCACCATCAGGGGAAATGAAGAAAGCCATGCAGAAGAGTTGATGAAGGAGGAGAAGAGTTTCATCATAGAGGTTAGTGCAAGTTTGGGGCAGCAGTCAGGCTCTAAAGTGTGTGCAAGAAGCATTGGGAGGAAGCAGAGGTGCCTGGGGGGCTGGGATAGTCTTTGTTTCAGGCTGTTCTGGACCATCTCTACTTTGTGTTTCTCTACAGCTGAGCAAGCCCAGAGGTTTTGAGTCATGTGGTTTGATCAGGGGCCATGATGATGAGTGCTCATGGGGGTCGTGAACAAGAAGAGAGGCCCACGTGAAGATAGAGGTCAAGGAGCCACCTGCGTGGGGAGAGACACGCATTCCCTCTGCCTTCTGGCTCCCTCCCAGCCACAGGACTTTCCCAAAGATGATGAGCTTTCTCCCCAAGGGAAGGGGAGCTGGGGAAACCCTCTAGCTTTCTGAAGGATCCTCCAGAACTCCTCCATCCTCCTCCCTTGGGAGGAGCTGCCTCTGCAGCACTGCCATGACGTGCTGCCAACAGAAGCTCAGAAGCACTTTCAGCTTCTTTAGTTTCTTTGGCTCAGACATCACAGGTGAGGTGAGGGGATTCCCCACTTCAGGTGAGACCAGGCCTTGATTTTCTCACCTTGTGTACCTTAGACATGCTCTAGGAAGCTGAGGAGTCCATTCCTGCTGGAATGTGCAGGAAAGGCTGAGCCTTGGTCTTTTCCCGTGTGAAAGCAAGGAAGTAGAGTGTGGCCATGGGTCAGGCGGAGCTGGGGTTCCCTTGCCTAGCCTGTACTTCCCTCCCCATGCACACCCTGGAGTAACCTCTTGCCTGTTTCTCCCCACAGCCAGACTATGATGTGTGGATTCTCCTCACGGTGGTCAGCACTGTGGTTGTCATCATTCTGATTTTGTTTGTCCGACACAAAGTGCCACCTGAACAGGACTCAGGTAGGGGCCTCCTGCAGCAGAGGTGCCTGAGCAAACAGGCAGGACAGAACAGGCTGGGAGAGGCAAACTGCTCTGGGTGAATGAAGATGACCACTGAGGACAGGAGCATGTCCAGGGATGAGTGGAGTGATGGAATGGAAGGAATGGATGGAATGGAATGGATGGAATGGAATGATGGAATGGAATGGATGGATGGAATACCAGGTTGGAAAAGACCTTTGAGATCATCAAGTCCAACCTATCACCAACACCATCTGATCAGCTAACCATGGCACCAAGTGCCTCAGCCAGGCTCTTCCTAAACACCTCCAGGGATGGGTACCCACCATCTCCCTGGGCAGCACATCCCAAGGGCCATCTCTCTTGCTGGGAAGAATTTCTTCCTAACCTCCCCCAAGTAAACCTCCTGGCACAGCTTGAGACTGTGTCCTCTGTTCTGGTCGCTGCTTGCCTGGGGAAGAGAGACCAACCCCCAGCTGGCTACAACCTCCCTTCAGGGAGTTGCAGAGAGCAAGAAGGTCTCCCCTGAGCCTCTTCCCAGGCTGAGCAACCCCAGCTCCTCAGCCTCTCCTCACAGGGCTGCTCCAGACCCCTCCCCAGCTTTCTTGCCCTTCTCTGGACACCTTCAAGTCTCTCAATGTCCTTCTGAATGAGGAGCCCAGAACTGGACACAGGACTCTCAAGGTGTGGCCTAAACGTGTGCAGCACTGGGCACATGACTTCCTGCTCCTGCTGGCCACACTCTTCCTGCTGCAGGCCAGGATGCCATTGGCTTCTGGCCCCCTGGGCACACTGCTGGCTCATGTTCAGCCTACTATCAACCAGTACACCTAGGTCCCTCTCTGCCTGGCTGCTATCAGCCACTCTGCCCACAGCCTGTAGCACTGCCTGGGGTTGCTGTGGCCAATGTGCAGAACCTGGCACTTGGAGTGTTCAATCTCCTGCCCTTGGACTCTGCCCACCTGTCCAGCCTGAGATGGCTGGCAGCATCCCTTGTGAAGTGGCCATTGCTGCCTTGCCACCCCACCAGCACTGCAGCCTGCAGTCCCAGCACCTTCCAGAGCTTGTCCTAGCACCAAGAGCTGCAGAGCTGTGCCCAGGCTCTTGGTTTCAGCAGTGTGCTCTGTTCTGATAGAGAGTAGGAGGTTGAATGTTTTTAACAGACATGAACAAATTAAATAATCACAGAGTCTGGGGTGGAAGGGACCTCCAAAGGTCATACCCAACCCCCTTCTGCAGTCAGCAGGGACCTCCAAACTAGATCAGGTTGCCCAGAGCCCTGCCCACCCTCACCTTGAATATCTCCAGGGTGAGGCCTCAACCCCTCCCTGGGCAACCTGTTCCAGAGTCAGGTGTATTTCCAGATTTGAGAATGCCCCCCTTTGTCCTACAGAAGACAAGCCTTGAGGTTCAAAACTCAGCACTGCTGAGTGGTTTTGAATGTCCAGTGCAGATGTCTCCTGCTGGCGACAAATCCTACACTGGCTGAGTCAGCTTAGACAAAAAGTCACCTCTAGAAATCAGTGTTGCCCCCAAATTCCTGACAATCCCACTTGGAAAATGGAAGTATGACAAGGTAAGGGCTGAGCCTCTCCTTGAAGAGCCTCTGCTCTCCTTCCTCCTGGCAGGACTCCCGCAGCAGCAGACCCTGCGGCCATCGGGCAGCTGGCCACACGCAGGTACCAGGCAAGGTGCCGGCAGGCGTCGCGGTGGGACTCAGCCAGCAGCTGCAGCTCTGCCCCTGTCTGTGCATCTGCCTGGAGGAGTTCACTGATGGCCAGGTAAGCTGTGGGCATGCCTCCCGTAGCCATGGCTCTAGTTAGCCATGCTCCAGGTAAGCCATGGCTCCAGGTAAGCCATGGCTCTGGGAGCTGTGGTGGGAGCTGGCCAGTCTAGCAGGGGGGGGAGGCCCTTGGGATGTTGGCATTGATGGAGGTCTGCTGCCCCTTGGTCAAAAAAACCACCTGCCCCTGCTGAAGCCACTTGCAGGAGATTCAGATTCCTTGAAGATAGCTCTCCAGCTGTCACTGGAGGGTAAAACACCCATAAGATTCCATGTCAAAAAGCAGGGCAGAAGTAGAGTTGCTTCTCCCAAGCACTCAGCCTGAAACTGCTGATCCCAAGGGCTAGCAGCTCTCTGGATGTTCACACCCTAGAGCTGCACACAGTGAGCAGAACAGAGCTGCCAAGTTGCTGCAAGCCACTTCCCATCCTACAAGGCTCACTTCCATCAGAAGAGAAGCCACCCAGGTCTTAGGTTGTGTTCCTGCTTACACTGCTGCTCTTCTCTCCACCTCTCTCTAGGAACTGAGGATCATCTCGTGCTCCCACGAGTTTCACCGGGAGTGTGTGAACCCCTGGCTTCAGCACACACCACACATGTCCACTTGCATGTTCAATATTCTTGGTAGGGCTCACACACAACATTTCCTGCCCAGGGGATGGGGTTGGCTGCAGGAGCTATACCCAGGAGGTGCATGTGGCCTCAGGTGATGGATACAGTCAGTGCATCACCAGGATCTGGAGGGGGGGTGTGTGCATGGCAAGGGGTCCTTCTGCATGTGCAGCTTGGGCTGAGACCTGCACCAAGAGGAGAGGTTTCCAGTCCTGGGACCTGCGGGGAAGGGAGAGGTGGGCACTGAGGGTCAGGGCAGAAGGGAAGGTGCTGAGTGTGCAGGGACGGTTTGGGGTGGCAGTGAGGAGCTGCAGGGCACAGGTGGGACATGGTAGTGCAGTGGAAGCTTGCCAGTGCTGGGGATGCTGCAGCTTGGCTGTGGGATGTGTGCTGGATGCTCCCTTCTCTGTCTACAGCCAGAGACTCGGTGTACCAGGCCGCGGCCGCTGGCTCCAGGCTGGCCCTCGGGACATGGAGCCTGGACGGCGACTCCACCCTTTCCGCCAGCACCCGGGACATGCCCTCTACACCTCCCACC
>JAAWVA010000036.1:3165899-3200443 GCA_015227895.2 Colaptes auratus
CTGTGTGCCAGTGCCTACATCCCCAGGAGCAGCCCCTTTGCTGCTCTGTGTGCCCAGTGCCTACATCCCCAGGAGCACCCCCTTTGCTGCTCTGTGTGCCCAGTGCCTCCATCCCCAGGAGCAGCCCCTTTGCTGCTCTGTGCTGTGTGTACCTCAACAAGCAAGGACCTTAGTGCTGTGGAGTCAGCATGGCACTGGAGCTTGGGAAGCCCCAGGCAGGGCTACAGCCCTGAGAGAGTTCCTCCCAGCCCAGGGATGGCCCTCAGCTGATTTACAGGAGGAGATATTGCTTCTGCCTGCCCAGAGGTAGGGATCTTGTGACTGCTGTGACAGAGCCAAACCCTCAGTGGGGTCAGGCTGTGCCTCTCCTCAGTAATCACTGAGCATAAGTGCACCTGAATGAACTCCCACCCTTGAATGCAGCTCACCATGACAGGTCTGGGGCTGAGCAGGGTAGCTGCAGTGCCTGTAAAGGGGGTGGGGGTAAAGGTGCCCCTCACTTTTGGAAGGTCTGGATTGCAAAGGCCAGGCAGGAGGCAGGACTGCACATGGTTAAGGGAGTGCTAAGCCAGCATCCTGAGGGACAGGCAGACAGAATCCCCCTCCCTGGGGAAGCAGGGGGGGCAGCAGGACAGGAGGCAGTCTGTCACTGCCCAGCACAGCCAGCACCAAGCCCTGCCTAGGGAGCTAAGGTGGATTCCCCCTCCAACCACTCTGGCTTCAGCATCCCAGCTGAAGTTCCCAAGCCCCCAGCTACACAGAGGTGTAAACCATGGGGAGATGTGGAGCTGAGGGATGTGGTTCAGTGGGGAGCTGGCAGTGCTGGGTCAGTGCTTGGACTCAAGGATCTTAAAGGGTCTCCTCCAGCCTGAGTGATTCTCTGATCCTACAGCAGCTCGTGGATTTGTTCAGCACCCAAACCTATCAAATGGATCCTGATGTGAGGCAACCACCTCCTGCCCTGCAGGCCAGAGCAAGGGGAAGCTCTGCTGCACCTCTGGCAGAGAGAGGTGGAGGCAAATGGGAAGGTGTGGAGGGCAGGAGTTTGGTAGGAGCTCTTTCTACCCCCTCAGAAAGGCACTCCTGCTAGGATGCCAGGAGCCACAGGAAACAAAAGCTCACAGCCCTGAGCACAGAGACAGAACCTGGGCCAAAGTGCTGTGCACAGGCACCAGTCACCCACTGCTGAACCCAGCACCAGGGGAAAGCAGAGAGGAAAAGAGGGCAGCAGCAAGCTGCAGGGCAGCAGGCAGGAGCAGCTCATGCTGCCTGCTCAGCAGCAGAGCAGACACAGCCTTGGTAGCCTGGATGGAAGTGAGGAGGCCTGGGACATGGCAGGGGAGGAGGCCTGGGACACGGCAGGGGAGGGGGCCTGGGACACGGCAGGGGAGGAGGCCTGGGACACGGCAGGGGTGGCTGGTGTCACAGTTGCCTCATCAGGGAGCCAGGAGAGAGGGATGGAAAGAGGAAGATGAGAAATAAGGGCAGATTCCTTGTGGATCTTGCTGCTAAGCAGCCAATTTTCTCTCTCTCCCCCCTCTTAACAAAAGCCAAACCCTTCCCCTCTGCAAGGACTCAGCTCTGAGCCCTGAAGGCTACCTGAACTTTCCCATGGGTTCTAGGAGGGCCCAGCCTTGGGGCTGGAACAATGCCCCCTGGGAGAATGATTTGCTCTTCCCAAATGCCTCACCTCGTGGAGACCTGAGGCAGTGAAAGGGACAGCAGGCTGCAGCAGGCTGCTGGGTGATGCTGGAGGGAAGGCTGAGCTCTTGTAATAGGCTACACGAGGAATCTTCGGCCTGCTGTCCACTTCACTGCCTCAGGTCTCCACGAGGTGAGGCATTTGGGAAGAGCAGATCATTCTCCCAGGTGACTGGAAGCTGGGCTATGTGATCCCCACCCACAGGAAGGGCTGGATGGAGGAACCTGCACACTCCAGGCCTGGCAGCCTGACCTCAGTGCCAGGGCAGATGATGGAGCAGATCACCTTGGGGGCAATCACTGTGCAACTGAAGGGTGGCCAAGGGCTCAGGCCCAGCCAGCAGAGATTCAGGAAGGGCAGCTCCTGCCTGACCAACCTGATCTCCTTCTATGCCCAGGTGACTGCCTGGTGGCTGTGGGGCAGGCTGGGGAGGTGGTCTGCCTGGACTTCAGCAAGGCCTTTGACACCATCCCCCACAGCCAACTCCTGGCCAAGCTGTCAGCCCCTGGCTGGGACAGCAGCACTCTGAGCTGGGTTAGGAACTGGCTGGAGGCTGAGCCCAGAGAGGGGTGGTGAATGGTGCCACAGCCAGCTGGCAGCCAGGCACCAGTGGTGTGCCCCAGGGAGCAGTGCTGGGCCCCAGCCTGTTCAATATCTTCATTGATGATCTGGAGGAGGGGATTGAGTCCATCAGCAGTAAGTTTGCAGCTGACAGCAAGCTGGGGGCAGGAGTTGATCTGTTAGAGGGTAGGAGAGCTCTGCAGAGGGGCCTTGCCAGGCTGGACAGATGGGCAGAGCCTGTCTGAGGAATCCCTGTGTCTGGGCACTCAGCTGCTTTGCTTGCAGCAGGATTTCACCACTGACCCTTCCATGGAACTAAAGCATTTGCTGGTGGGACCTGGGATGTGCTTTCCTCACCTGACCATAATGAAAGTGAGGCCCCAGAGGGCACTGTTGATCTGTTTGCACTAGAGGCAGGCCTTCAGGGAGACCTCTTAGCACTCCCTCCTACACTTCTGAGCATCTCCCAGGGGATGAAGCAAGCTGCATGCAGTGATTTAGGTGACTGCAGCAGGTGCTGCATGCTGTGCCATGCCCCGTGTGCAGCCACAGCCCAGGCTGGAGGTCTACCCTGGGCAGGGTCCCAGAGTCTTACCTGGCTCTCAGCACTCACTGCAAAAGCTTCTCTCTCTTTTGCATGATGTTCCTTGGCCATGCCTCCATCTGCAGGGACAGCTTCCAAGAAGTTAGAGGGGACAAGCCCCTCTGGTGGTTCAGCTCTCCCTGCAAGACCAACATTCAGTTCTCCTGTCAGGTTTGCTGGTTGAGGGAGAAGTCATTAATAGGATAGAGTAGAGTAGAGTAGAACAGAGCAGAACAGAGCAGGAGAGAGTAGAACAGAGCAGAACAGAGCAGGAGAGAGTAGAACAGAACAGAACAGGAGAGAGTAGAACAGAACAAGAGAGAGCAGAGCAGAGCAGAGCAGAGCAGAGCAGAGCAGAGCAGAGCAGAGCAGAGCAGGTTGGAAAAGACCTTTGAGATCATCCAGTCCAACCTATCACCCAACACCTCCTGACCACTAAACCATGGCACCAAGGGCCACATCAGGTCCCTTAAATACTTCCAGGGATGGGGACTCCACCACCTCCTTGGGAAGCACATCCCCATGGCCAATCTCTCTTGATGGGAAGAATTTCTTCCTCACCTCCAGCCTAAACCTCCCCAGGCACAGCTTGAGACTGTGTCCTCTTGTTCTGGTGCTGGGTGCCTGGGAGAAGAGACCAACCCACAGCTGGCTACAGCCTCCCTGCAGGGAGTTGGAGAGAGCAAGAAGGTCTCCCCAAGCAGTTAAACTCTGCTTCAGGTCAGCACTGGATGGGCTTAGCAAGGAGTCTGCAGGCTTGGCCTCCCTGGCCATCAACAGATGACTGTGCAGCCAAGCAGAGTGAGCTCCTTCTCAAGGGATCTGGGATCTCAAGGACTTGGATTTCAATAAGGTTGCAAGAGACCTCAAAGATCCTCAAGTCCAGACAAGGAAGAGAACTCCCTGCTGCTCCAGGACACAACCACGTGTGCCCTCCACCTGCAGACACTCCCTGTGGAGACAAACTCCTGGTCTAGGTTGGATGCTAGGAACAATTTCTTTGCTGCAAGAGTGGTCAGGGGTTGGCACAGGCTGCCCAGGGAGGTGCTGGAGTCTACCATGCCTGGAGGTGTTCCAGGAATGTGTGGCCATGGCACCTGGGGACAGGGTTTAGTGGCCATGGTGGTGTTGGGTTGAGGGTTGGACTGGATCACCTTTAAGGTCCCTAAACCACTCTAGGACTGTATGACTCTGTGAACCACTTGGAGATTGGCTTAACAGGAGCAGTGTGGAGAGCCAGAGAAGCTGCCCTGCACTGAGCAGATGAGAGATGATTTTTCCTTCCAAAGACAGAGTATTTTGCTCCCTGAGTTCTGCTCTCCTGCCACTAGATGGACTCCAAGGACTTCAGATGTAGCCACAGCACCTTCCCCACCCCTGGACTCACATAGTAGAAGCCATCATCATCCATGGATCCAAACACAGTGATAATGTCCCCAGCATTGAAAGTCAGCTCAGCCTGCAAAGAGCAAGAGAACAAAGGGTCACAGGAGAGCAGCACTGCTGTGGAACTTCTCACCACAGACACAAGGTCACCCTGGGCTTCTAGCACAGCCTGACCCTGAGGGAAGGAGGCCACTCTGTCCAAACCTGCAAGCCCAGGCTGCAGAAGAGCAGCTGCAGTGGGTAGCTGAGGAGCTCAGAGCTAAGGAAGCATTTCCTGAACTCACACAAGAGCAAAGCCCATTCCCTTCAACCAGTTTTGGTAAGGTTTCAAAACAGTCCCTGCCACCTGCTCTGGGGAGAACATGCTGAACAAGCAGCTGACACCAAGCTGGGGGCAGGAGTTGATCTGTTAGAGGGCAGGAGAGCTCTGCAGAGGGACCTGGACAGGCTGGATGGGTGGGCAGAGGCCAACAGGATGGCATTCAACAAGTCCAAGTGCCAGGGGCTGCACTTTGGTCACAGCAACCCCAGGCAGAGCTACAGGTTGGGGTCAGAGTGGCTGAGAGCTGCCAAACAGAGAGGGACCTGGGGGTGCTGATGGAGGGTGGCTGAACATGAGCCAGCAGTGTGCCCAGGTGGCCAAGAAGGCCAATGGCATCCTGGCCTGCAGCAGGAAGAGTGTGGCCAGCAGGAGCAGGGAGGTCATTGTGCCCTGTGCTCAGCACTGCTGAGGCCACACCTTGAGTCCTGTGTCCAGTTCTGGGCTCCTCAGTTCAAAAAGGACATTGAGAGACTTGAAGGTGTCCAGAGAAGGGCAACAAGGCTGGGGAGGGGTCTGGAGCACAGCCCTGTGAGGAGAGGCTGAGGGAGCTGGGGTTGCTTAGCCTGCAGCAGAGGAGGCTCAGGGGAGACCTTCTTGCTCTCTGCAACTCCCTGAAGGGAGGTTGTAGCCAGCTGGGGGTTGGTCTCTTCTCCCAGGCCCCCAGCAGCAGAACAAGAGGACACAGTCTCAAGCTGTGCAGGGAGGTTTGGGCTGGAGGTGAGGAGAAAGTTCTTCCCAGCAAGAGAGTTTGGCCATTGGGATGTGCTGCCCAGGGAGGTGGTGGAGTCCACATCCCTGGAGGTGTTCAAGAGGGGATCAGACGTGGCACTTGGTGCCATGGTTGAGTTGATCAGATGGTGTTGGGTGATTGGTTGGACTTGGTGATCTCTGAGGTCTTTTCCAACCTGGTTAATTCTGTTCTGTTCTGTTCTACTCTGTTCTGTTCTGCTCTGTTCAAATGTAAAGGAGCTTCTCTGTTCTGCTCAGAAGGAGCAGGTGTTCCCAAAGGGATTGGAAGTTGGACTTGGAGCCATGGTTTAGTTAGTCACAAGGTACTGACAGGTGACAGGTTGGCCTTGAATGCAGGGGGAGCAAACTCTGCAGGTTCTGCCTTCAGGGAACCCCTTTTCAGCAGTGCCCAGCTAGAATGGTCTCTGTCCTGATCACAGTGCAAAGGGTCTTGGGATAAAAGAAAAAGAACAGAAAAGCACAAAGAGAGGTAAAATAAACTTCTACAAGCAGTGAGCAGCTGGAGGTTACCTCAACATCTGCATTTGGAGAGCTCTCCTTAGGGTTGTAGTCAAAGACAGCCACCATGCTTCGAGGAGCCAGCAGCTCAGCTTCAAAGTCTTTCTGCTTCTGTCCTGCATGACAAAAAGAAACCAAAACATCCTGAGCTGGAAGCTTTAAGGACAGAAATCCCCAAAGCACAGCCACTCCTTCCTCAGTCTTGGCATGGACTGAGCCAAGAAGGGCAGTTAGGGGGAAACGGAATGGGAGAAAGGGCCGGGATACATCCGGGGAAGTAGGATAGGGATAGGGATAGGATGGGATGGAATAGCATCATAGCATCAGGTAGGGTTGGAAGGGACCACAAGGATCAGCTAGTTCCAACCCCCCTGCCATGGGCAGGGACACCCCACACTAGATCAGGCTGGCCACAGCCTCAGCCAGCCTGGGCTTAAACACCTCCAGGGACAGGGCCTCAACCCCCCCTGCACAACCCATTCAGGGCTTCACCACTCTCATGGGGAAGACTTCCTCCTCCCCTCCAGCTGAATCTCCCCACCTCCAGCTTCAGTCCATCCCCCTAGTCCTATCACTCCTGATATCCTGAGCAGTCCCTCCCCAGCCTTCTTGGAGCCCCTTCAGATCCTGGAAGGCCACAATGAGGTCACTGGGAGCCTTCTCTTCTCCAGACTGAACAGCCCCAACTCTTCAGTCTGTCCTCACAGCAGAGCAGTCCAGCCCTTGCTCCTCCTCCTGGCCCTGCTCTGGACACCTTCCAGCACCTCAGATCCTCTTGCAATAGGGCTCCAGAACTGGAGGCAGTACTCCAGGTGGGGTCTCAGCAGGGCTGAGCAGAGGGGGAGAATCCCCTCCCTTGCCCTGCTGGCCACACTTCTCCTGCTGCAGCCCAGGCTCTGATTGGCTTTCTGGGCTGCAAGTGCACCCTGAGAGCTCCTGGTGAGCTTCTCCTCCCCCAGCACCCCCAAAGGAATGGGATGGGATGGGATGGGATGGGATGGGATGGGATGGGACAGAATAGAATTAACCAGGTTGGAAAAGACCTTTGAGGTCATGGAGTCTAACCTCTCACCCAGCACCATCTGATCAACTCAACCATGGCACCAAGGACCTCATCAAGTCTCTTAAATACTTCCAGGGATGGGGACTCCACCACCTCCCTGGGCAGCACATCCCAAGGGCCAATCTCTCTTGTGGGAAGAATTTCTTCCTCACCTCAGGCCTATAACCTCCCCTGGCACAGCTTGAGACTGTGTCCTCTGTTTGGTGCTGGGTGCCTGGGAGAAGAGACCAAACCCCAACCTGGCTACAACCTCCCTGCAGGGAGTGGGAGAGACAAGAAGGTCTCCCAAGCAGTTAAACTCTGCTCAGGTCAGCACTGGATGGGCTTAGCAAGGAGTTTGCAGGCTTGGCCTCCCTGGCCTGGCCATCAACAGATGATGTGCAGCCAAAGTAGAGTGAGCTCCTTCTCAAGGGATCTGGGATCTCAAGGACTTGGATTTCATTAAGGTTGGAAGAGACCTCAAGGATCCTCAAGTCCAGACAAGGAAGAGAACTCCCTGCTGCTCCAGGACACAACCACGTGTGCCCTCCACCTTCAGACACTCCCTGTGGAGACAAACTCCTGGTCTAGGTTGGATGCTAGGAACAATTTCTTTGCTGCAAGAGTGGTCAGGGGTTGGCATAGGCTGCCCAGGGAGGTGCTGGAGTCTACCATGCCTGGAGGTGCTCCAGGAATGTGTGGCCATGGCACCTGGGGACAGGGTTTAGTGGCCATGGTGGTGTTGGGTTGAGGGTTGGACTGGATGGTCTTGGAGGGCTTTGGCAACCAAAACAAGTCTCTGACTCTGCACCCAGTACTAGATTTGAACACCAAAAGCACTTGTGTTGTGAGAATGGCCATCTCCTGCCAGCACAGGGGTCCTGCCCCTGCCCCTGAGTACAGAACACCTCTAGGTCACTCACATCCATGAGCTACTCAGAGTAAGAAAGAGCAATTCTCACCTGGAGGAGGCTTATACTTCTCCTGCTTATCCAACCCTGCTGGAGCAAGGAAAGACCTCATCAGTGAGAGTTCATCTGGCAGCAGTGCCCACACCTCACACACTTGACAACCACCAACCAAAAGAACAGAGACCAAGGCAGCAAACCACAGAAGCAAACTGTTCATGCAACTCGAAGTCTGCACCAACAGCCATGACCCCTGGACACTGACAAGGGTCAGAGAATCAATAAGGCTGGAAAAGACCTCAGAGATCATCAGGTCCAGCCTATTACCCAATATCCAACACCTCCTGACTACTAAACCATGGCTCCAAGTGCCATGTTCAATCCCCTCTTGAACACCTCCAGGGATGGGGACTCCACCACCTCCCTGGGCAGCACATCCCAAGGGCCAATCTCTCTTGCTGGGAAGAACTTTCTCCTCACCTCCAGCCTAAACCTCCCCTGCTACAGCTTGGGACTGTGTCCTCTTGTTCTGGTGCTGGGTGCCTGCCTGGGAGAAGAGACCAACCCCCACCTGGCTACAGCCTCCCTTCAGGGAGTTGCAGAGAGCAATGAGGTCTCCCCTGAGCCTCCTCTTCTGCAGGCTAAGCAACCCCAGCTCCCTCAGCTATTCCTCACAGGGCTGTGCTCCAGACCCCTCCCCAGCCTTGTTGCCCTTCTCTGGACACCTTCAAGTCTCTCAATGTCCTTCTTAAACTGAGGAGCCCAGAACTGGACACAGGACTCAAGGTGTGGCCTCAGCAGGGCAGTGTACAGGGGCAGAATGACCTCCCTGCTCCTGCTGGCCACACTCTTCCTGATGCAGGCCAGGATGCCCTTGGCCTTCTTGGCCACCTGGGCACACTGCTGCCTCATGTCCAGCTGCTGTCAACCACTACTCCCAGGTCCCTTTCTGCCTGGGCTGGGCCCTCCAGCTCAGAGTGCTGCTGCCCAAGCCAAGGGCTGCCAGCTTGGCCAGGAGTTGGCTGTGGGGGATGGTGTCAAAGGCCTTGCTGAAGTCCAGGCAGACCACATCCACTGCCTGCCCCACAGCCACCAGGCATGGAGGGAGATCAGGCTGGTGAGGCAGGATCTGCCCTTCCTAAAACCATGCTGGCTAGAAGCAGCAGAGGTCAAGCTCCAGAACTAATCAAAGGCATCTGTGCTGTTAAAAACTGCCACAGCAGCACAGGGTTGAGCAGCACAGGGTTGAGCAGCACAGGGTTGAGCAGCACAGGGTTGAGCTCTCTTTCCACTTCCCAGCAGTTGCAGAGGGACAAACCCCAGAGTGTTCCCCTGTGAGGAAGTGGTGGAAGCCCCAGGGCAGCTTGCCATGCTGCTGCCAAAGCCAGGAGAGGGAGCAGGGGCTGACACAGACCTTTCTTGGAGCGCCTGGGTTTTGGAGGAGGAGCAGTTTGGCGGCGTGGAGGTGGAGCAAACGTGCCATTCCCTTCAGGAAAACAGAACAGACAGACAAACAAGAGCCAATGAATGCACAAGGGGAACCAGACAGCGAATGGGGAGTGCAGAGCACCCTGAAGGGTGAGCAAGGCAACACCAAGAGCAGCAGGACATGCCTCCCCCGGGAAGCAGCCACGTCGCCGTGGGCCAAGCCCAGGGCTCCAGTCCTCGTGTGTGGGCTCAGGTGAGGCATGCTCCACATTCCACCCCCCACATACACACACAGAGCAGCCCAGCTGCAGCCCTGCCCAGCTGCAGCCCTGCCCAGCAGCCCTGCCCAGCCGCGGCCCTGCCCAGCTGCAGCCCTGCCCAGCTGCGGCCCTGCCCAGCAGCCCTGCCCAGCTGCGGCCCTGCCCAGCAGCCCTGCCCAGCTGCGGCCCTGCCCAGCAGCCCTGCCCAGCTGCAGCCCTGCCCAGCTGCAGCCCTGCCCAGCAGCCCTGCCCAGCTGCGGCCCTGCCCAGCTGCGGCCCTGCCCAGCAGCCGCCCTGCCCTGCAGCCCTGCCCAGCAGCAGCCCTGCCCAGCAGCCCTGCCCAGCAGCCGCCCTGCCCTGCAGCCCTGCCCAGCTGCAGCCCTGCCCAGCTGCAGCCCTGCCCAGCTGCAGCCCTGCCCAGCTGCCGCCCTGCCCAGCTGCAGCCCTGCCCAGCTGCAGCCCTGCCCAGCTGCAGCCCTGCCCTGCCGCCCTGCCCAGCTGCAGCCCTGCCCAGCTGCAGCCCTGCCCAGCTGCAGCCCTGCCCTGCAGCCCTGCCCAGCTGCAGCCCTGCCCAGCAGCCCTGCCCAGCTGCAGCCCTGCCCAGCTGCAGCCCTGCCCTGCAGCCCTGCTCAGCTGCCGCCCTGCCCAGCTGCCGCCCTGCCCAGCTGCAGCCCTGCCCAGCAGCCGCCCTGCCCTGCAGCCCTGCCCAGCAGCCGCCCTGCCCAGCAGCCGCCCTGCCCTGCAGCCCTGCCCAGCAGCCCTGCCCAGCTGCAGCCCTGCCCTGCAGCCCTGCCCAGCAGCCCTGCCCTGCTGCCGCCCTGCCCTGCAGCCCTGCCCAGCAGCCCTGCCCAGCAGCCGCCCTGCCCAGCAGCCCTGCCCAGCTGCGGCCCTGCCCAGCAGCCCTGCCCAGCAGCCGCCCTGCCCAGCAGCCCTGCCCAGCCGCCCTGCCCAGCAGCCCTGCCCAGCAGCCCTGCCCAGCTGCCGCCCTGCCCTGCTGCCGCCCTGCCCAGCAGCCCTGCCCAGCAGCCGCCCTGCCCAGCTGCCGCCCTGCCCAGCAGCCGCCCTGCCCAGCAGCCCTGCCCTGCTGCAGCCCTGCCCAGCAGCCATGCCACAGCACACAGCCTGCCCCCTGCTGCCTGCTTCATACAACCAGAGGACCAACAAGGTTGGAAAAGACCTCAGAGATCATCCAGTCCAACCTCTCACCCAGCACCTCCTGACAGCTAAACCATGGCACCAAGTGCCACATCCAATCCCCTCCTGAACACCTCCAGGGATGGGGACTCCACCACCTCCCTGGGCAGCACATTCCAAGGGCCAATCTCTCTTGCTGGGAAGAACTTTCTCCTCACCTCCAGCCTAAACCTCCCCTGGCACAGCTTGAGACTCTGTCCTCTTGTTCTGCTGCTGGGTGCCTGGGAGAAGAGACCAACCCCCACCTGGCTACAACCTCCCTTCAGGCAGTTGCAGAGAGCAAGAAGGTCTCCCCTGAGCCTCCTCTTCTCCAGGCTAAGCAACCCCAGCTCCCTCAGCCTCTCCTCACAGGGCTGTGCTCCAGACCCCTCCCCAGCTTTTCTGCTCTTCTCTGGACACCTTCAAGTCTCTCAATGTCCTTCTTAAGCTGAGGAGTCCAGAACTGGACCCAGGACTCAAGGTGTGGCCTCAGCAGTGCTGAGCACAGGGCAGAATGATTTCCCCCTTTCAGAAGGAAAGAAACCCTTGCAGCAGTAGCAGCTGCAAAGGGCCAGGTGAGGTGCTCCCCACCAGCTCACTGTGGTGGGAAGGATCCACAGACTGCACAGGGTTGGAAGGGAGCCTCAAAGGACATCTTGCCCAACCCCCCTGCAGGCAGCAGGGACACTTCCAACCAGAGCAGGCTGCCCTGAGCCACACTGAGTCTGACCTTGAATGTCTCCAGGGACAGGACCTCAACCTGGGCAGCCTGCCCCAGTGTCTCACCACCCTCACTGTGCAGAACTTCCTCCTGATGCTCAGCCTAAATCTGCCCTGCTCCAGGTTCAAACCATTGCCCCCCATCCTATCTCCACAGGCCCCTCTGAACAGCCCCTCCCCAGCCTTCCTGTAGGTCCCCTTCAGACATTGAAGTGCAGCTCTCAAGGTCTCCCCAAAGCCTTCTCTCCCCCAGGCTGCACAGCCCCAGTTCTTTCAGCCTGTCTTCACAGCAGAGGTGCTCCAGCCCTCTGATCATCTTTGTGGCCCTTGACTGGATCTACTCCATCAGGTCCACATCTCTCCTGTGCTGGGCACCCAGCAGCTGCAAAATCAGCCTTGGGCAGTGCTGTGCTGCAGCAGAATCAGGTGTGAGAACCCAGACCTCACAACACCTGCCTCACCCGGCCATCCAGACTTCCTCCCACCCATCCAGACCGCTCCACAGCCCTCCAGACCTTCCCCCAGCCCTCCAGACCTGCCCCTCCAACCATCCAGACCTGCCCCCAGCCAGCCAGACCTGCCCCTCCAGCCATCCAGACCTTCCCCCAGCCCTCCAGACCTGCCCCTCCAACCAGCCAGACCTGCCCCAAGCCCTCCAGACCTTCCCCAGCCCTCCAGACCTGCCCCTCCAACCAGCCAGACCTGCCCCTCCAACCAGCCAGACCTACCCCCCAGCCCTCCAGACCTGCCCCTCCAACCCTCCAGACCTACCCCCCAGCCCTCCAGACCTGCCCCCAGCCCTCCAGACCTGCCCCTCCAACCCTCCAGACCTGCCCCCAGCCCTCCAGACCTGCCCCTCCAACCCTCCAGACCTGCCCAAGCCCTCCAGACCTCTCCCCAGCCATCCAGACCTGCCCCTCCAACCCTCCAGACCTGCCCCAAGCCCTCCAGACCTCTCCCCAGCCATCCAGACCTGCCCCTCCAACCATCCAGATCTCCCCCCAGCCATCCAGACCTGCCCCTCCAACCATCCAGACCTGCCCCCAGCCAGCCAGACCTGCCCCTCCAACCAGCCAGACCTGCCCCAAGCCCTCCAGACCTTCCCCCAGCCCTCCAGACCTGCCCCTCTAACCATCCAGACCTGCCACTCCAACCATTCAGACCTACCCCCCAGCCCTCCAGACCTCTCCCCAGCCATCTAGACCTGCCCCTCCAACCATCCAGATCTCCCCCCAGCCAGCCAGCCAGACCTGCCCCCCAGCCAGCCCTGCCCCCCAGCCAGCCAGCCCTAGCCCCCAGCCAGCCAGCCCTCCCTGTTTGCCACTGCAAGGGCCACTGAAGAAGCCTTCAGACCCCGGAGACCAGGCCTAGGGATCCTTCTGGTGGGCTGTGCTGGCCTCACGGCTTGGCAGCACAACTGAGCTCTGCACACTCAGTGAGGAAAGCTGCTGCCAGCAGCAGCCCAGCCCAGAGGTGAAGCAGACACAGTACCTATGCTCTCCATGGGGGTGTCAGCAGGCAGGAAGCCCTGCTTCAGCAGCTGCCTCTTGACTTCATTATTCTCCACTTGGACTTCTGACACCATGTTGCAGGGAATGTAGCCCTCCCTCCCTGCACATTCCCCCCTGTAAAAGCCATCAGCATCCTTGTCTCCACACACCTGCAAAGGGAAAAGCCAGGTCAGAGGGTTGAGGCCTACAGGGACTGAGAGAGGATCACAGAATCAACCAGGTTGGGAGAGACCTCAGAGCTCATCAAGTCCAACCTCTCACCCAACACCTCCTGTCAGCCAAACCATGGCTCCAAGTGCCACATCCAAGCCCCACTTGACCACCTCCAGGGATGGGGACTCCACCACCTCCCTGGGCAGCACATCCTAATGGCTAACAACTCTCTCTGGGAAGAACTTTCTCCCCACATGCACAGAGGAGAAAAGGAAGCTCAGGGAACTCCCGAGGTGAAGGAGCCTCTGCCTCCCAAGGTTTATGTTGCCCCTGGAAGACCAGGCACACACACACAGAGTGGGAGATGCTCACCAAGGTGTGTTCTTACTTTCAGGATTTGTCCTTCCTTAAATGGAAGCTCCTCTTCTGCTGCATCAGGGTTAGGAGACATGGAAACAGGATCATAGTCAAAGAGAGCCACAAATATTCTAACACCATCATCTTTGACACAGGTTTCTGAAGCAGAGCTCCTTGGAGGACCTGTGGGTAGACAGGGGAAACAGAGATACAGATGAAAGCCAGAGAATTGTTTGGGTTGGAAGAGACCTTTAAGAGCATTGAGTCCAACCACCCAACACCACCATGGCCATCAACCATAGAACCAGCAAGGTTGGAAAAGACCTCAGAGATCATCAAGCCCAACCTCAGAGATCACCAAGTCCAACCTATCACCCAACATCATCTAATGGCTCCAAGCACCCCATCAAGTCTCCTCCTAAACACCTCCAGGGATGGGGACTCCACCACCTCCCTGGGCAGCACATCCCAAAGGCCAATCTCTCTTGCTGGGAAGAACTTTCTCCTCACCTCCAGCCTAAACTTCCCCTGGCACAGCTTGAGACTGGTCTGTTTCAGTAAACCACGTCCCAGAGTGCCATGGCCACACATCCCTTGAACACCTCCAGGGATGGGGACTCCACCACTGCCCTGGGCAGCCTCTTCCAATCCCTGACCACTCTTTCAATCAGGAAATGTTTCCCAAGATCCAACCTAAATCTCCCCAGCACAACTTCAGGCCATTCCCTCTTGTTCTATCACCTGATACCAGACAGAATAGACCAACAACCCCATCTGGCTCCAACCTCCTTTCAGGGAGCTGCAGAGAGCAATGAGGTCTCACTTCAACCTCCTCCTCTCCAGCCTGAACACCCCCAGGTCCCTCAGCTGCTCCTCACCAGCCCTGTTACAGAATCACCAAGGTTGGAAGAGACCTCAGAGATCATCAAGTCCAACCTGGCACCACAGACCTCATGGCTAAACCATGGCACCAAGTGCCACATCCAATCCCCTCTTGATCCCCTCCAGGGATGGGGACTCCACCACCTCCCTGGGCAGCACATCCCAATGACAAATGACTCTCTCAGTGAAGAACTTTCTCCTCACCTCCAGCCTGAACCTCCCCTGGCGCAGCTTGAGACTGTGTCCTCTTGTTCTGGTGCTGGTTGCTAGAGAGAAGAGACCAACCCCCACCTGGCTACAACCTCCCTCCAGGGAGCTGGAGAGAGCAAGAAGGTCTCCCCTGAGCCTCCTCTTCTCCAGGCTAAGCAACCCCAGCTCCCTCAGCCTCTCCTCACAGGGCTTGTGGAGGGCTTGTCTGTTCCCCAGGACCCTTTCACCATCTTCACTGCCCTTCTCTGGGCACACTCCAGACATGATGTCAGCCCTATTTCCCTGTGTGGCCCAGCTGCTGTTAGCCTCCCCCCTGCCATTTCCAACAGCCTCCTGCTGCCCAGCTCTCTGGCCCTCACCACTCACCTGGGCTGGAGAGCAAAGCTTTCTGCATCTGGCTTCTTCTTACGCTCCTGCTCGCTCTTCGGCTGGGAGCCTGCCAGGCAGCTGTGCCAGGCAGCTCCTGGCTCTTTGCCTCTCCCCTAGGATCTCTATTACCAGATGCCTGCAACGGGAGAGTTAGCAAGCAGAGAGTTAGCAGCAGCCTCTGCCGCCCAGCCTGGCCTGAACAGCGCTCAGCCCAAACGCACTCCACAAAGAGCAGCGCACCCCAATGCAACATTCCTCTTCCGGGACACTCCCGAGCTGCAAGCGCACCCGGGGGGCTGGGCCCAGGCAGCTAACGGGCAGGGCAGGGCAGGCAGCCTGCCAGGCACCCCCGGCCGGCCCCCTTGGGAGCGTGAGGAGGCAGGAGAGGGCAGTTTCAAAGAGAGGGCAATGGGGTTGGAGCTAGCTGATCCTGGTGGTCCCTTCCGACCCTGACTGACACTGTGGCACTGATACTATAGAACAGGACAGACCAGGTTGGAAGAGACCTTCAAGATCATCGTGTCCAACCCATCATCCAACACCACCTAAGCAACTCAACCATGCAACCAAGCACCCTTCTCCTGAACACCTCCAGGGATGGGGACTCCACCACCTCCCTGGGCAGCACATCCCAATGGGCAATATCTCTCTCTGTATAGAACTTCCTCCTAACCTCCAGCCTAAACCTGCCCTGGCGCAGCCTGAGACTGTGTCCTCTTGTTCTGGTGCTGCTTGCCTGGCAGAAGAGACCAACCTCTGCCTGGCTACAACCTCCCTTCAGGGAGTTGGAGAGAGCAATGAGGTCACCCCTGAGCCTCCTCTTCTGCAGGCTAAGCAACCCCAGCTCCCTCAGCCTCTCCTCACAGGGCTGTGTTCCAAACCCCTCACCAACTTTGTTGCCCTTCTCTGGACACCTTCCAGCAAGTCAACCTCCTTCCTAAACTGAGGGGCTCTGATACTATAACTGTGATGATAACTATGATACTATCCTGTGATACTGTAACTATGAGACCTCAGAGTGATCATCCACACAAAGCTTTCCCAAATGGGCTCATTTTGAGCAGGGCTTTGCCTCTAGGCTGGGGGGGGTGGGGGTCCCTCGGCCTCCTGCCGTGGGGAGGAAAGGCCCAGGCTGAAAAGGAATACTGCATCGGTGCCACTCAAGTCAGTCAGCAGGAAAAGCAGAAGCAGCTCATACAAGAAAAGCCATGGAGCAGCACAGGACCACAGCATCTCTCAGATAGTCTTCCAGACAACCCTAGAGGAGGGTCCTTCCTCTGGACAACACTGAACAAAGCAAGAGACAGGCAGGCCAGGGGAGCAGAGGGAAGCCAACGCCACTGCAAGCCGCTTCAAAGCCAGAATAGGAAAAGTCACCCAACCCTTTTGTGCAAGGAGGTGCTACGTATCCCCTTCCAAGGATGTTGGAGCCTCCTTTCTCCAGCCAGGTGACTTACAGTCCAGCTCCCAGCCCTGCTCCTCAGAGCTGCTCTCACATCTCTGCGCTTCCTTGTCCCGGCAGCAGTCTGGCAGGCGCTGGCGCGGAGCCCCAGCCCACTCCGTGCTCCGCTCCTCCGGCAGCTCCAGCCCGCCCGGGTCCCTCCTGCCATCCCTGTGGGCAACCTCAGACTGGCTGGAGCAATCACTCCAGTCCCCCTGGCAGCTCTGGGACCTCTCTGGCCACCGCCTGCTCTCAGGGGGGGATGCACAGGTCGAATCCTGATCATCTTCAGAGTCGTATTCGATGTCTATCTCCAGGCTCCTGGGGCCGGAGCAGTGCGTGGCCATCCCCGCGGGTTCTGCGAGCCCCGGCCCCGCGGCCCTCAGGTGGCTCCTCCGTAAGCTGCCTTGCCTGGCACGGCTGTACAGATCAAACCCCTCCTTACCACCGGCGCTGCTCACGATGTTCAGCTCCTCCCTGAGGCTAGGAGCTCTGTATAAACCACTCCCCATCTGGCTGCAGTTGCCCAGCAGACGACTGCAGTGCTCTGTCGACTCGCTCTGCCTCTTCCTGCCCAGCTCAGGCCGACTCCGGCTCTTCTCTCGGGAGCCGCTGCCCTTCCTCTTGCTCCAGGTGGGACCTGCCCCGCTTCCAGACTTTGCATCATTCTCCTGGTAGCCCCAGTTTGCCTTCTTCTGACTCCAGGCCAGCTGGGCAAAGGCAGGGTTTGCACGGTCAGCATCCCCTCTGCTCTCCTTAGCACCGTGCTCCTCCCGTGGAGCCAGAGTGGATGCATCTGTGGAGCTGCTGCTCCCCTTCTGCCTTGAGCGGCTCCTTGAGCAGCTTCTCTGCCCCTCCTGAACAGTGCCTGTGTGTTTCTAAGGAGTCCTGAGGCTCTGCCTTTTCCTCTGTAACACACTTCTCATCCTCATCTTCATCCTCATCCTCAGTCACTTCAGGGATGCTGAAGAGTTTCTTGCTGTGGGTCTTCTGCAGCGGCAGCTCCAGAATCCTCTCCAGAATCTCCTCATCGCTGTCAGTATCACAAAGATCCATCTGTACCCAGCCCCCAGAGAAAAGCCACAGCCAGGACAAGCAAAAGGGGGAAAAAGAGAGGAAATAAACATTAAAAAGAGAGGCAAAGTGAGAGCTGATTCCCTCCCAGCACAGCAGGATGGAGCGGCGACGGTGGGCTGCAGCCAAGCAAGGGGAGGAAGCGATAGCCAGCAATGGATCTTCTGGCAAAGGACACTCAGATGGAGCAAAGCAAGGAAGGCCAATGCATGGAAGAGCTCCCTCCCAGCCTCTGCCTCTGCACACACAACTCTGCACCACCTCTCACCCTGCCCACTCGGCTCCCCCACAGCTTCAGCAGCCCCAGTGTGGGATGACAGGGCAGGAGAGACACAGTTCCTCCGGGGCTGCTCACTGCACTCCAGAGCTCATCAGGTTTCTCCCTCCACGGGGATGAGTCTCACAGCAGGATCCATGGACTTTTCTTACCTCTCTGTCCTTGCACTGGAACAGAAGGAAGTGACTCTGTGCAGCAAGGCACCCCTTGGAGATGTTGCTGCTGGGGAAGGCCCTTCCCCAGGCCCTTCCCATCATCTGTCAAGGTCCAGCTCTACGGCAGTTTACTGTCTGTCAATCCAGGGGCACAGAGTTGCCACAAATCCCCATGGAAACCCCTGACCTCAAAGGGCTCACACAGACTTGGATTTCACTTGCAGCTGGGTCAGAGCCTACCAGGTCACATAGAACTCTGGGGAGAACACTGCTGGATTTTCAAAGCTGCCTTAGACCAACCTTGGAATCGATGTTTTTGGCCTCTTACTGCACATACAAATGGTAGGAAAAGGTAGAATCCCAGATGCTTAAGTGATGTAGGCTGAATTTAGGGTTTGGAAGATACCTCTGGAGGTCTCTGGCTCAGCTTCCCAAACAGTTTGCATCATGACATGGTCTGAAAACATTTGCAAAAGGTTTTACAAAGCAAATGTAGCCATTAATGGTTTAAGCTACAGGCATGCTCAGGTCTCTGGAGAAAAGAAGGCTGAGGGGAGACCTTCTGGCTCTCTACAGCCCCCTGAAAGGAGGCTGTAGCAAGGTGGGGCTGGGAACAAGTGCCAGGATGAGAGGAAATGGCCACACTGCACTGCAGCTCCATTCTCCCCACCTGGGAGAACAGGACCCCCTTCAGAAGGAGAAAAGGAGCAGCAGCAAATGTGCTCCACGTACCAAATGGACTCCAGAATCATTAGACTGTTTGCCTCTGATCACTGCTACTGCCCAGGCCCTGGGCAGCCTGCTCTGGTTGGAGGTGTCCCTGCTGACTGCAGGAGGGTTGGACAAGATGACCTTTAAGGGTCCCTTCCAACCTAATCCAGTCTGTGACCCTGTGAATTTCATGCTCCCCAGACTCACCCTGTTTGTGCTGCAGGCCAGCAGGCACCCAGATCAGCACCAACTGTCCAGAGATGTTCCTTTGTCACATGAGAACAATGAGGGTGCCCTCCTGCTGCCCAGGCTTACCACATTCCCTCCAAACCTTTCTCCTTTCTCAGGCATTCAGCCTCTAAACTTTCCCTCAGGCACACTCATCTCAGCTGCTGTCATCTGCATCCTCACACACCACTTCCCAGCCACGCAGCTGGAAGCTCTTGACCTGTTTCAGCTGCATTGTAACACACTGCAGAGCTTCAGCTGTTTGAACTTGGGCAGATGAACCAACACAATCACTCACAGCTCAGCTCAGGCAGCACTTGCTGCAACATCTGAGCTGCAAAGCCAGGGCTCTGCTCCTAGAAACCATCCATTCCTACAGACAGCACCAAAACAATCTGTGCCCAGCGATTCTGCTGCTGCATCCTGCTTGCAGGACTGGCATTAGCTGCTTGTTTTGCCTTAGGAGGCAAGGGAAGGTTGGTAGAGGATCTGCAGATGCCTGGACTTGACAGATTCCTGTGTGCCCACCCCTGCTGTCTATATTAAGAACCTGATCAATAGGATTGATTTCCAAGCCTGGGTTCCAAAGTTCCCATTACATTGTGTGTTTTTCCAACTCATTACACCCTGGCTGCATTGATTACACACAAACACCCTCCCCTCCCACAAGGAACTTGCATTTTTACTGTCTGAACACAACACTGGGAGTAAAAGCAGAGGAGGCAGGAACTCAGCCAAGCACTCTTGGGAGTGCTGGGCTCAGACCAGCACCTCCTCCTGTGAGCTGATGACATGGGATGGCTGCACTGGAGCTCCCCAGAAGCATTCCTCTGCTACAAGTTACCTTTTCCCCATTCTCCTGGTAACCTGAATCTCTCTGGTCCCACTTCTTCTCTTCCAGAGCTTCTGAAGAGAGTTCATCTTCTTCCTCCTCCTCCTCTTCCTCCTCCTCCAAAATATCTGAGAGGTCAGAGCTCCGGCTGTGCTCGGCAAAGAGAGTCAGCTGCCGCCTTCCCAGCTCAGACAGCTTCTCTTCTTGCTGTTGAAAAGCAAAACAGACTTCCTCAGGCCCTCTAGTAACATTTGAGCTTCCTCCAGCACACCAACAGCTTGAAGTGTGTCAGGAAACAGCCTGGGCAGCACCCAGTGCAGCACTGGTGTGAGCACACCACACACACAACAGAGGCAGGCTCCAGAGCCTGCTGCCTACGACTGCAAAACCTCAGCGCCAAACACAAGCCACATCCCTCCACGGGCAGAGACATTCAACCAAGGTCAAACCAACCTCTCTTTTCACTCTGGACATTTCTTTTATCACCTCCTTGCCAGGGGACAACTTCAGGAACTCCTGGCAGCTGCTCCCACCCGTGCTTGAGTCTTGGAAGGTGCCCTCCGACCCCTCCGCCTGGCTGGGGGAGGGCAGGGGCTCTGGGCTCCAGTGCTTCTCCTTTGCCTCGTTCTCTCCATCAGCACTGGGGCCTTCTGGTGACTCTTCCACAGAGCATGCATGGCAGGTCTCCATAGGCATCTTCAGACTACTGTGAGTTGAGCATTCCAGCTCTGCTGCTTTGGTTACAGATTGCTCCATCTGGGAAACAAAGCAACAAAAGGTGCTGACAAACCATGGCCCCCCCCCGGGGCAGATAGCACACAACACTTGGGCACCAAAAGCAGCCTTTACCACCCCAAACTCTCTGCCATGAACACCACGTGTTCTGGTCTGCTGGCATATGGGGAGCCACTGGGGAGAGTCCAACAGAGGCTATGAGGATGATTAAGGGACTTGAATGGCCAGTGGCATCCTGGCCTGCATCAGGAAGAGTGTGGCCAGCAGGAGCAGGGAGGTCATTGTGCCCTGTGCTCAGCACTGCTGAGGCCACACCTTGAGTCCTGTGTCCAGTTCTGGGCTCCTCAGTTTAAGAAGGACATTGAGAGACTGGAAGGTGTCCAGAGAAGGGCAACAAGGCTGGGGAGGGGTCTGGAGCACAGCCCTGTGAGGAGAGGCTGAGGGAGCTGGGCTTGCTTAGCCTGCAGAAGAGGAGGCTCAGGGGAGACCTCATTGCTCTCTCCAACTCCCTGAAGGGAGGTTGTAGCCAGGTGGGGGTTGGTCTCTTCTCCCAGGCACCCAGCAGCAGAACAAGAGGACACAGTCTCAAGCTGCACCAGGGGAGGTTTGGGCTGGAAAGAGTGATTGGCCACTGGGATGTGCTGCCCAGGGAGGTGGTGGAGTCACCATCCCTGGAGGTGTTTAAAATGAGACTGGCTGAGGCACTTGGAGCCATGGTTTAGTTGCTCAGGTGGTGCTGGGTGATAGGCTGCACTTGATGATCCCAAAGGTCTTTTCCAACCTGGTTAATTCTGTGATTCTGTGATCTCAAGCAAGAAGGATGATTTGCTGGCTCATGTTCAGCTGCTGTCAACCAACACCCCCAGCTCCCTTTCCTACCAGGCATTTACCAGCCACTCTGCCCACCCATGTGGGGCAGAGGGCACTGGGCAGGAGATGTAAGCACTCACCTGCACCTTCAGCCCTTTGCCCAGGCCTTGCAGTTCTGCCTCCCTTGAAGGCTCCATGCCCTGCCCGGGGGGCACTGTGCTGCCAGCTTGCTGAGGAGGCACAGTCAGGCATTTCTGGTCGTGTGCAGCATCCAATCCCTGTGGGGCAGTGCCTACAGGCTGCACCGAGGGAGCAGTGGGAGAGGAGAGGTGTGGTGGCGAGGAGGCTTTGTCCGGCAGCAGGGGCGCCGAGCCGTGGCGGCTGGAGGAGGGATCAGGCGGTTTGGCATCTGAGCTTTCAGAGGGAACTTGCTGCCTGGGCAGGTGTGGGGCTGGGCTGCGTGCAGGCAGAGGGCCCCTGGCTTCTCCCCGCGGCAGCCTAGAGGTAAGAGCGGTAGAGGGAGCAGAGTGTGCGGGGGCAGGGCGCCGGGAGGCTCGCAGGAAGCCCGAGGAAATCTGAGCTGGAACCGAATCCACCGACTCCCCGTAGAGAGACATCGTCCTCACGGACACCTCCCGGCACACCTGGAACATCTGGAGCTGGGACAGGTCCACCAGCACACTCCCAGCCGTTGGGGAAGTCACTTCTATTGCCTGCAAGCCAAACAGACAGGGAGCGATTATCGGTGGTGCCGAGAGCCACAATTGCTGACCTCGGAGCTGAGCACAGCCCCCGAGGCTCTGGAGAGCAGGGCTGCACAACTCTCCCCCTCCCTGCACAGCATCAGTGAAGAGGAATCGTTACCACAACCAGCTGAGAAACTGGATGTTCTCCCCTCCCCAGATTTTAACCTCTTGTTCCCTATGCTTTCAAAGGCTATCTGGTTTCTTTTCTTTCCTCTTTCTTTGCCCCCCCCTCCCCCTTCCAGACTCCTCCTCTCTTTTTCGACCTGTGTGGAGCAAAAACCATTTCCATGAGAAAAGAGCAACCACCCCAGGCAGCACTGCTCAGATTTGAGCTGTGCTCCTCCAAAGAGCTGGGGTTTGCCCCTCCCATGGCCAATGGCACAAGATCACCTGTGCAGAAGACCACAGGACACTTTGAATATGGAATAGCCTTGGAGATTCTTGGCCAGTATTCATCCTGGCCCCTGAGGTGTTAGCACACCTCTCTCCTTGCCTGCCCCCTAATTTAGGAAAGCACTGGAGTACTTCACCTCACCCTTCATAGTCCAGAAACAAGCCCCAAATGGTGGCAAGGTTGTGCACTTGTACTCTGTCCATGTCCTGTGGACTCACTGCATCCATTGCTTCCCCAAGGATCAAGCTAGTGCCCAGTGACACCAGGGACCATAGATCATAGAATGGGTTGGGTTGGAAGGGACCTTAAAGATCATCCAGTTCCAACTCCCCTGCCAGTCTCCAGAGAAGGAGACTCCACAACTTCTCTGGGCAGCATGTGCCAGTGCTCTGTGAGCCTCACAGTGAAGAATTTCCTCCTCATGTTGAGGTGGAACCTCCTGTGCTGCAGTTTCTATCCATTGCCCCTGGTCCTATCCCAGGGAGCAAGTGAGCAGAGCCTGTCCCCTCCCTCCTGACCCCCAGCCCTCAGATATTGATAGACATTTATTAAATCCTCTCTCAGTCTTCTCCTCTCCAGACTGAACAGCCCCAGGGCTCTCAGCCTCTCCTCCCCAGGCAGTGCTGCAGTCCCTTCAGCATCCTTGCAGCCCTCCTTGGACTCTCTCCAGCTCCTGAACAGGGGAGCCCAAAACTGGATGCAATAGTCTGGGTGTGGTCTCACCAGGGCAGAATAGAGGAGGAGGAGAACCTCCCTGGCTCTGCTGGACACACTCCTCTCAATGCACCCCAGGGTCCCATTGGCCTTCTTGGCCACCAGGGCACGTTGCTGTCCCATGCAGAACTTGCTGCCCACCAGCACTCCCAGGTCCTTCCCCACAGGGCTGCTCACCTGCAGATCACCTCCTAACCTGTACTGCTGCTATCACTCCTTTCCAGACCAAGGGATGTCACTCGTGGCATGCTTACTGGATCAAGCTCTCCAGGTGTTGAGGCTCTGCCCCTGCAGCAGCCTGCAGGCACCCCTCAGCCCAGGCAGCAGCCTGGCACTGCCAGCACAATACCTTCTGTCCGTCCGCGTACACGGCGTAACCTGTGACCCGAACCCCGTTGGAAGATCCTTCAGCATCAATGGTGACAGGCAACCAGCTGATAACCAGGATACCTGGTGAGGGACCAGCTTCCCACCTGGACATCCAAAGGAGCATCAGGTGTGCCTGTGAGAGACCAGCAGACAGACAGACCAACAGTAAGACCTCGTTTGCCTGACTACGGCATAAAGTTAGCATCGAAGAGAACATTCCCACACCAGAGCCGTCCCTGCACTAGGACAGCCAAGCTAGTATCATAGTATCAGGCAGGGTTGGAAGGGACCACAAGGATCAGCTAGTTCCAACCCCCCTGCCATGGGCAGGGACACCCCACACTAGATCAGCCTGCCCAGAGCCTCATCCAGCCTGGCCTTAAACACCTCCAGGGACAGGGCCTCAACCACCTCCCTGGACAACCCATTCCAGGGCTTCACCACTCTCATGGGGAAGAACTTCCTCCTCCCCTCCAGCCTGAATCTCCCCACCTCCAGCTTCATTCCATTCCCCCTAGTCCTATCACTACCTGATAGCCTGAAAAGTCCCTCCCCAGCCTTCTTGTAGGCCCCCTCCAGATCCTGGAAGGCCACAATGAGGTCACCTCAGAGCCTTCTCTTCTCCAGACTGAACAGCCCCCAACTCTTTCAGTCTGTCCTCATAGCAGAGCAGCTCCAGCCCTGCTAGGCAGAACCAGAGCAAAGGAGCTGCTCTTGTTCTGGGGAAGCTTGGAGGCACAGAAACCAGAACTTTGCAAAAGCAGCTGAGGCCAAGATGCAGCAACCCTCACAGGACAAAACAGATCACCCATGCCCCGAGAGGCACGCTGCTCAAGTCAGCCAAGGGGATGTCTCCCCACAGCAAAACAAACCAAAAGAGAAGACATTTTAAAAACAAAGGAAGGGGGAAAAAAACCCAACAAAACCAACCAAATCCCCAAAACATTAAGACAGAACAGTACAGCACCTCAGGCCCTGGCACCTAACCAACCCTTCGCTTCCCTTCGCCCCAAGGGCCTGCAGCAAAGGAGCCAGCTCTCCAAGCACCTCAAGCACACTAGCAAGGGGTGTGGTAGTTCTAGGCTATGCCTTTAAAGGTTTGGTTACAGATCTGGAGCAGGAAAGTAGGGGGAAAAAAAAAAAAAAGAGATAAGCAAATCACTATTGGGTGTAAAAAAGGAAAATGAAGATAATTCTAAGCCATTCCGTTGTTAAGATCTGCTCTAAGTCTGCTCCTGGGGCTCTTCTCTTCTCTGCTTGACCTTGGCTGCATTGTCCTGGTGAACTCTACCAACTACTTCTCCTCTGCTCCTTTCTTCCTTTGGGACAGGGCTGGGGAAGGGGAGGGCAGAGAGACAGCTCTCCTGGTCTCTGACCGGGGGGTTCTTGTGCTGTTTGTTAATTGTACAGAATCATAGAATCAGTAAGGTTGGAAAAGACCTCAGAGATCATCAAGTCCAACCTCTCACCCAACACCTCCTGACTAACTAACCCATGGCTCCAAGTGCCACATCCAATCCCCTCCTGAACACCTCCAGGGACAGTGACTCCACCACCTCCCTGGGCAGCACATCCCAATGGCTAACAACTCTCTCTGGGAAGAACTTTCTCCTCACCTCCAGCCTAAACCTCCCCTGGTGCAGTTTGAGACTGTGTCCTCTTGTTCTGGTGCTGGTTGCCTGGGAGAAGAGACCAACCCCCACCTGGCTACAACCTCCCTGCAGGGAGTTGGAGAGAGCAAGAAGGTCTCCCCTGAGCCTCCTCTTCTCCAGGCTAAGCAACCCCAGCTCCCTCAGCCTCTCCTCACAGGGCTGTGCTCCAGACCCCTCCCCAGCCTCGTTGCCCTTCTCTGGACACCTTCAAGAGTCTCAATGTCCTTCTTAAATTGAGGGGCCCAGAACTGGACACAGGACTCAAGGAAATTTCAACACCCTGGAGGTGTTCAAGAGGGAATTGGATGTGGCACTTGGAGCCATGGTTCAGTTAGTCAGGAGGTGTTGGGTGAGAGGTTGGACTTGATGATCTCTGAGGTCTTTTCCAACCTTATTGATTCTATGATACTGTGATTTCTATGAAATTTCAACCCACCACAAGGGGCTTGACTGCCCTGATACCTGCTAGCGGGGTAGTGAAGTGTATCACAGCTGAGCTGTGCTCCTGCCCCTCTGGGACCTCCTCCCAAGGCGTCTGCGGGGGGCGGGCCTCCAGCTTGGCCACGTACTGAGTGCTGGGCTGCAGGCTGCGGAAGCTGTACCAGTAGACGCCCGGCTTGGTCAGGTCCCACTGCTTCCCGTTGAGGAAGACGGCGTGGCTGTAGTTGCTGCTGCAGGGCAGCCAGGTGAGCTCCGCCGAGGTGGCCGCGACGCTCCTGACCTGCAGGCCGGTGGGCGCCGCGCCGGGGGCCTGCCCCACCAGCAGCGTGCAGCGCAGCCTGTCGGAGCCGCCGCGCTCCGTCACCGCCTGCACCGACACGCGGTAGGGCCTGCTCCGCAGCTCCAGCTTCTCGATCACCGCCTTGGGCTGCGGGCCGCCCCTCACGTTCTGCCGCAGCTCCTCGTCCACGTAGATGTTGTAGCTCTGCACCTCCGGGCAGCCGGCCGGCAGCAGCGGGGGCTCCCAGCCTACCACTATGCTCCTGGAGAGCTGCTTGATCACAGTCAGCTTTCGCGGGTAAGGCACTGCTGTGTGACTAACGGGTTCCTCCTGCTCCCCCTCTGCTCTGCTGGCCGAGGGGCTGATGCTGCTCTCTTCAAGGGAGAAGTCACTCTTCTCTCCACTGCTGGTGCTTGCACTGACCAAACTCCTCTCCTGGTAAGAGCTAGGGGTGAGGTCGTTGAGCTCCGAAGGCGGCAGCGTCATCAGGTCGTCATCTGAGACTCGCTCAACAAAATTGGAGGGGACCAGCCCTCGCCGGCCGTCCATCAGCTCCCCTAACAGAGAACAGGACACCTTTACTGCTGCACCTACCATGCAGCCTCCCAACCCAGCTCTGAAGACCATTCCAGGCTAGGTCAGAACTGCACTGCAGCCAGGGATGAAAGAAAATCGCTGGGAGGTTATCATAGTATCAGTCAGGGTTGGAAGGCACCACAAGGATCAGCTAGTTCCAACCCCCCTGCCATGGGCAGGGACACCCCACACTAGATCAGCCTGGCCAGAGCCTCAGCCAGCCTGGGCTTAAACACCTCCAGGGATGGGGCCTCAACCACCTCCCTGCACAACCCATTCCAGGGCTTCACCACTCTCATGGGGAAGAACTTCCTCCTCACATCCAGCCTGAATCTCCCCACTTCCAGCTTCAGTCCATTCCCCCTAGTCCTAGCACTCCCTGAGATCCTGAGCAGTCCCTCCCCAGCCTTCTTGCAGCCCCCTTCAGATCCTGGAAGGCCACAATGAGGTCACCTGGGAGCCTTCTCTTCTCCAGACTGAACAGCCCCAACTCCTTCAGTCTGTCCTCACAGCAGAGGTGCTCCAGCCCTCTGCTCATCCTCCTGGCCCTGCTCTGGACACCTTCCAGCACCTCCAGATCCCTCCTGGAATAGGGGCTCCAGAACTGGAGGCAGTACTCCAGGTGGGGTCTCAGCAGGGCTGAGCAGAGGGGGAGAATCCCCTCCCTTGCCCTGCTGGCCACACTTCTCCTGCTGCAGCCCAGGCTCTGGTTGGCTTTCCGGGCTGCAAGTGCACACTGAGAGCTCCTGGGGAGCTTCTCCTCCCCCAGCACCCCCATGATTACCTTGCAGCCTGCTCTGTCAAAAGAGCAAGAGGTAACCAAAGCCCTCCAGCCTCTGCAGGTCTGGCTCAGAGTGCAGTCACTGGAAAGTGGCAAAGAGAGCACCTGCTGAAGGTGCCCAGGGCTGTACATGTTCCCCTCCATGCCTAGGGAGGGACCATATGGGGATGAAACCCAGAGCTCTGCTGAACCCAGGGGCAAAATTCCCACTGGAAATCACAGAATATAGAATCATGGAATAGAATCATGGAATATAGAATCATGGAATCATTTTGGTTGGAAAAGACCTTTAAGATCATCAAGCCCAACCCATAACCCAGAACTGCCAGGCTACCACTAAGCCATGCCCCTCAGCACCAGATCTGCAAGTCTTTTGAATGCCTCCAGGCACACCAGCCCAGGACTTCATGTTTAAACCTCATTGAGTTGATGGTTGGATTCAGTGAGCTCAGAGGTCTTCTCCAACCACAACAATCCTGTGGCTCTACAATCCTGACATAAACACAAACATCTGCCAGTGGAACCTGCCCCTTCCTTCTGACTAACTAACTTTGGGCAGGAAACCTTTACCTGGAGGTTTCACAATTCACTGAATTCCTCTCTTGTTTTGTTTGTTTCTTGGTTTTGAGGCCAACTCTCCACAGCATTTCAGTCACCTTTTTTGCTTCCCCCCCTCTACTGAAACACACCTTCAAAGAAGCCATCTTCATCCATGTCTCCATAGATATAGATATATTCTCCAGCAGTCAGTGGAAGCTCTGCCTCAGGATTTTCATTAGGTCCATCAAAAGGATTGTAGCTGAAAACAGTCACAAAATGAAGACTTCCTTTGTGGAGGAGCTTTCGCAGGAACCCGGGCTCACAGGAGGTCAGGGGTTGGAAGGCACCCAAAGAGATCACCCAGTCCAACCCCCCCTGCCAGAGCAGGGCCAGAGAATCCAGCACAGCTCACACAGGAGCACACCAGACAGGCCTTGAAAGTCTCCAGAGAAGGAGACTCCACAACCTCTCTGGGCAGCCTGCTCCAGGGCTCTGGGAGCCTCACAGTAAACAAGTTCCCCCTTGTGTTGAGGTACAACCTCCTGTGCTGCAGCTTACATCCATTGCTCCTTGTCTTGTCCCAGGGAGCAGCTGAGCAGAGCCTGTCCTCTTCCTCCTGACCCCCAGCCCTCAGATATTGATGAACATCTATTAAATCCCCTCTAAGTTTTCTCTTTCCCAGACTAAAGAGCCCCAGGGCCCTCAGCCTCTCCTCCCCAGGCAGTGCTCCACTCCTCTAATCATCCTGGTAGCCTCTGCTGGACCCTCTCCAGCAGATCCCTGTCCCTCCTGACCTGGGGAGCCCAGAACTGGATGCAATATTCCAGGTGTGGCCTCACCAGGGCAGAGTAGAGGAGGAGGAGAACCTCCCTGGCTCTGCTGGACACACTCCTCTCAAGAAAAATGGGTAAGAAAAGGCTTTGAATCATAAAATCAATAAGGTTGGAAGAGACCTCAAAGATCATCAAGTCCAACCTGTCACCCAACACCTCCTGACTACTAAACAATGGCACCAAGCACCCCATCCAGGCTCCTCCTAAACACCTCCAGGGATGGGGACTCCACCACTTCCCTGGGCAGCACATCCCAATGGCCAATCTCTCTTGCTGGGAAGAACTTTCTCCTCACCTCCAGCCTAAACCTCCCCTGGCACAGCTTGAGACTGTGTCCTCTTGTTCTGCTGCTGCTTGCCTGGGAGAAGAGACCAACCCCCAGATGGCTACAACTTCCCTTCATCCCAAGAAGTCACTTGGAGGAGTAAGATACAACCCATCATCCACCTCTAACTGTGGTGAATCTAGAGAGGAGTGTGAAGGAGACAACCATGAGATAACCCCCCAGGTCACAGGAAATGAGCCAGTACCTGTAGCGAGCTAAGAACACCTGGAGCTTTGCAGGGCCTTGGCTGCCTGGCTCTGGCATCAGGGAGATGCTGTCAACATCCAGCTCTTCCATCTCACTTGCTGTGTCCACCTGAAAACATCAAAGATGAAGGACGTGACAGTGCCCAAAGCAGAGTAAAGGAACATTCCAGTGCTTCAAACATCAGTGAACAAGTGCTAGGGTGCCAGCCTGGCCTCTGGGATAAGGGTCTTGGGGAAGAATGAATTTGAAGGTGAAGAAGTAGTGATAAGAGGCAACAGCTCCAAGCTGCAGCTTCAGGGGTGCCAGCCGGACATTAGTAAATACCTCTTGCCCAGGTCAGTGAGAGAGGGCTGGAGCTGCTCTGCTGTGGGGACAGACTGAGGGAGTTGGGGTTGTGCAGTCTGGGGAAGAGAAGGCTCCCAGGAGACCCAATTGTGGCCTTCCAGGATCTGCAGGGGGCTCCAAGAAAGCTGGGGAGGGACTTCTGAGGGTGTCAGGGAGGGATAGGACTGGGGGGGATGGAGCAAAACTAGGAATGGGGAGATTGAGATTGGCTGTGAGGAAGAAGTTGTTGCCCAGGAGGGTGGTGAGAGCCTGGCACAGGCTGCCCAGGGAGGTGGTGGCAGCCTCCTGCCTGGAGGTGTTTGCAGCCAGGCTGGAGGTGGCTGTGAGCAACCTGCTGCAGTGTGAGGTGTCCCTGCCCATGGCAGGGGGCTTGGAGCTGGCTGAGCCTGGAGGTCCCTTCCAACCCTGACAATTCTCTGATTCTATGATTCTGCAACACTACCTAAGAGCTCCTAGGAGGAGAAGCAACAAGGATCTGGGAGATCTCACTGGCACCAAGAAGCAAAGCCTCTTAACTTCATCCCTCTGCTAGCAAAACTCAGCAGCTCTTCAAGGTTTCTTTCACCAAGTGAAATGTTAATACCTAAAAAACCATCAGCAAAGAAGTTTGAGCCCTTCCTCCACAGCTCAAGACCAAAAATAGTCTGGCCACAGCTCCTCAGCACGCTAAAAATAAATCAGCAGCTTTTGTGTGTTTGAGTGGTAGCTGAGATGTCACAAGGAAGCTGCAGCCAGAGCTTCTCCACACTTCCCCCTGACTGACACCCCCACTCCATTCCCTTCTCCAGGCTCCCAGCACTCTGTTCTACCCAGTTGTTTCCTTCCTGGAGCACAGCAATATGTTCAGATGAGTACTTCAGATACAGGCATGAGCATCTGAGGCCTTTTCATTTTATTCCTGCAGCTTTTCTCTAGCGTTTTTTCCCCCTCTCTGTTTCCTCCAGGCAGCCAGGAGGTGCTCAGCATGAGCTCTCAGCAAGGCAGCTTGTGGCTTGTGGCTAGAAAGCAGAGGCTGCAGAGGGGATCCCCATACTGACCTCTGGGGTTGGGCAGGATTTGGGGCTGTTCTGCATGGATTCTGATTTGGAGGAGTTTGACTGAGATTCCAGTTTCTTGGCTGGTTTCTGAGAGCTGGGAGCAGCACCTGGGGAGCCACCGGCGGCCTCAGGCACCGGCTGCGAGGACTCCAACCCATCAGCCTCTTCATTGTGAGCCTTCTTTGTGCTCTGGTGAGCAGGAAATGCAGGAGCAGTCGATTCTGCAACAAGGAAGCTGCTGCTCATCCCTTTTAGCCACAGGCAGAATACAAGGTCAGCAGTGAGCATCACAGTGAGCAAACTCCCTTCAGAGCAGCTCAAGTCTCTCACTTAACGCTGCAACAAACTGCACACTCCGGGCCCTCTTTGCTCAGAGGAATGTCCACCTCTCTCTCTGACTACAACATGAACCAAAGGTATTTACAAGAGAGAAAGAGAGCCCAAAAGTTCACTGAACATTTGTGTTATTTTCCCTTAATTGTGTTCTTCCCTTACCCCTGCCCACCTTGCCAGGCTGGACAGATGGGCAGAGGCCAAGGCATGAGATTGAACACATCCAAGTGCCAGGGGCTGCACATTGGCCACAGCAACCCCAGGCAGTGCTACAGGCTGGGGGCAGAGTGGCTGAGAGCAGCCAGGCAGAGAGGGACCTGGGAGTGCTGGTTGATAGTAGGCTGAACATGAGCCTGCAGTGTGCCCAGGCAACCAAGAAGGCCAATGGCATCCTGGCCTGCATCAGGAAGAGTGTGGCCAGCAGGAGCAGGGAGGTCATTCTGCCCCTGTACACTGCACTGCTGAGGCCACACCTTGGGTCCTGGGTCCAGTTCTGGGCCCCTCAGTTTGAGAAGGACATTGAGGCACTTGAAGGTGTCCAGAGAAGGGCAACAAGGCTGGGGAGGGGTCTGGAGCACAGCCCTGTGAGGAGAGGCTGAGGGAGCTGGGGTTGCTTAGCCTGGAGAAGAGGAGGCTCAGGGGAGACCTTCTTGCTCTCTGCAACTCCCTGAAGGGAGGTTGTGGCCAGCTGGGGGTTGGTCTTTTCTCCCAGGCACCCAGCACCAGAACAAGAGGACACAGTCTCAAACTGCACCAGGGGAGGTTTGGAAGAAATTCTACACAGAGAGAGTGATTGGCCATTGGGATGTGCTGCCTGGGGAGGTGGTGGAGTCCCCATCCCTGGAGGTGTTCAGGAGGAGACTTGATGGGGTGCTTGGTGCCATGGTTTAGTTGATTAGGTGGTGTTGGGTGATAGGTTGGATGTGATGATCTTAAACCAGGTTGGAAAAGACCTGATCTGATCTATTCTATTCTATTCTATTCTATTCTATTCTATTCTATTCATTCCATTCCATCCACTCCACTCCACTCCACTCCACTCCACTCCACTCCCCTCCACTCCACTCCACTCCACTGCCACAAACAACGCATTTGGCAAAGCACCCACAGGTTATCCCCAGCAATTACCCTTCTGCCAGTGGGGCTGGGGGGAGGAGCTGCAGAGAGCATGAGGGAGCTCAGAAGTCACCAGGGTGGAGGTGAGCAGGTCGATTTTCCCTGTCTGAAGCCGGAATTGTTTGAGTTCCTGGGACAGGAGGCTGAACTGCTCCGTCTGACTGCGGCATTGCTCTTCCAGATCCTTCACCCGAGCCTGGCGGAGAGACACAAGGTGAGGCACAAACCTGGATCAAACCCCACCCCACTGAGGCTGCAAACAGCTTTTGCCTTTGCTGCATCTTTCCAGTGGATTCAGACTCCAAGAACCCCACAACAGGTATGCCCTGCCCAGGGATGGGCATGAGGAACTGGCAGCTGCACAGCTACAGCACCTGTGAAAGCCTGAGGCTCATCAAGGAGGAGACTGACTGTGACTCAGCTGGGAGTCAGAGAATTGTCAGGGTTGGAAAGGATCTCGAGGCTCAGCCAGTTCCAACCCCCCTGCCATGGCAGGGACACCTCACACCACAGCAGGTTGCTCACAGCCACCTCCAGCCTGGCTGCAAACACCTCCAGGCAGGAGGCTGCCACCACCTCCCTGGGCAGCCTGTGCCAGGCTCTCACCACCCTCCTGGGGAGCAACTTCTTCCTCACAGCCAATCTCAATCTCCCCATTTCTAGATTTGCTCCATCCCCCCCAGTCCTATCCCTCCCTGACACCCTCAAAAGTCCCTCCCCAGCTTGCTTGGAGCCCCCTGCAGATCCTGGAAGGCCACAATTAGGTCTCCTCAGAGCCTTCTCTTCTCTCCTCCCTCAAGTGCTGAGTTTAAAGGTCAATATCCTACCCAAGCCCTGCAGAAGACCAGGTCAAATAAGTTAAAGATGAATAAGCCTTGAAAACAAAAGGATTGAAAAGGTTTTGCATGTTTATTGGAGCATTAAAATGACATCTCCAGAAGGAAGATGAGCAGTTCTCCCACTGCTCACTCCAGAAGCTCCAGCAAGCTCCCAAAACCTTACCCTGGCCTCCCCACCACTCTGGGCAGGACTTCCAGTGTTCCCTTGTTCAGGGAGTAGGGTGCAGAGAGAGCATCAGCACCCTGGCCCAGGCTGCAGAACATTCCTTTGATGCATGCAGGCCACACCTTTTGCTGCCAGGTCCTACAGGGCTGACTTGCTCCAGGAGAATGCATGCTGAGTAGAAGCAAGCCACATCTCAGCAAGAGGGGATGCAGAGGAGGCTTGGGGAGATGCTGTGGGGGGAGGGGGGGAAGGACATTCCTACCAGAAACCCATTTGTATTTCCTAGTATTCTCCTTCTAGCATCTCTAGATCACTGGATCACAGTATCACAGAGGGGATTGAGTCAGTTATCAGCAAATTTGCAGATGACACCAAGTTGGGAGCTCTGTTAGAGGGCAGAGGGGCTCTGCAGAGGGACCTTGCCAGGCTAGACAGATGGGCAGGGGCCAACAGGATGGCATTCAACAAATCCCAGTGCCAGGGGCTGCACTTTGCCAAGCAACCCCAGCAGAGCTACAGGCTGGGGCAGAGTGGCTGAGAGCAGCCAGGCAAGAGGGACCTGGGGGGCTGATTGACAGCAGCTGAACATGAGGCAGCAGTGTGCATTAGGAAGAGTGTGGCCAGCAGGAGCAGGGAGGTCATTGTGCCCTGTACTCTGCATTGGTTAGGCCACACCTTGAGTCCTGTGTCCAGTTTCTGGGCCCTCAGTTTAAGAAGGGCATTGAGACTTGAAGGTGTCCAGAGAAGGGCAACAAAGCTGGGGAGGGGTCTGGAGCACAGCCCTGTGAGGAGAGGCTGAGGGAGCGGGTTGCTAGCCTGCAGAAGAGGAGGCTCAGGGAGACCTTCTTGCTCTCTCCAACTCCCTGAAGGGAGGTTGTAGCCAGCTGGGGGTTGGTCTCTTCTCCCAGGCACCCAGCAGCAGAACAAGAGGACACAGTCTCAAGCTGTGCCAGGGGAGGTTCAGGCTGGAGGTGAGGAGAAAGTTCTTCCCAGGGAGAGTCATTTGTCATTGGAATGTGCTGCCCAGGGAGGTGGTGGAGTCCCCATCCCTGGAGGGGATCAAGGGGGGACTGGATGTGGCACTTGGTGCCATGGTTTAGCCATGAGGTCTGTGGTGCCAGGTTGGGCTCGATGATCTTTGAGGTCTCTTCCACCCTTGGTGATGCTGTGATACTGATCCTGTAAGCACAGCCTAAATCCATTCACACTGGTGGCCAAGCCAACAGCCTGGATAATCCACAGTTTAATTCTGAGATCCCCAGCTAGTTGGCTGTCTTTTCCATCTTGTGTTGCTCACAACAACACACAAACACCCTGAGGTCTTGCCCGCACATCACACACAGTGCCTGCTGCTGGCAGGCTACTTGCAGAGGTTCACACACACTTGGGCAAGCAGCAAGGTTCCAGGGCAGGGCTGGGAGGCAAAGAGACAAGGAAAAGGAACCTAAGCACATGGTCAGGAGCTTCAGTGAGCCAGCAGAAATCAAGCCTCAGGCACAGAAGAGACAGGTGACTTCTGTGTCTATGCCCAGCCCGAAGAGGGAGAGAAAGAGGAGGCCCACAGCAGCTGAGCCTGAGTAGCATGAGTACCAGAAGAGGCTGCAAGAGCAGGGAGCAGAGCTTGGTGGGGTCAGGCTAACCACCAGATCAGCAACTTGCTCTGCTTTTCCACACCAAGCTAGACCTGGCCACCACCAGCTCAGCCCTGTCCTCTCAGACACTCTCCTTCTTGGATGCTCTACCACAGTTCTCCCAGAGATGCCATTCCCCAT
>JAAWVA010000036.1:3200943-3273694 GCA_015227895.2 Colaptes auratus
GGCTGCACTTTGGCCACAGCAACCCAGGCAGAGCTACAGGCTGGGGTCAGAGTGGCTGGAGAGCAGCCAAGCAGAAAGGGACCAGGGGGTGCTGATTGACAGCCCCCTAAACATGAGCCAGCAGTGTGCCCAGGTGGCCAAGAAGGCCAAGGGCATCCTGGCCTGCATCAGGAATAGCATGGCTAGCAGGAGCAGGGAAGTCATTGTGCCCTGTGCTCAGCACTGCTGAGGCCACACCTTGAGTCCTGTGTCCAGTTCTGGACACCTCAGTTTAAGAAGGACATTGAGACATTTGAATATGTCCAGAGAAGGGCAAGAAAGCTGGGGAGGGGTCTGGAGCACAGTCCTGTGAGGAGAGGCTGAGGGAGCTGGGCTTGCTCAGCCTGGAGAAGAGGAGGCTCAGGGGAGACCTTCTTGCTCTCTCCAACTGCCTGAAGGGAGGTTGTAGCCAGGTGGGGGTTGGTCTCTTCTCCCAGGCAGGCAAGCAGCACCAGAACAAGAGGACACAGTCTCAAGCTGTGCCAGAGGAGGTTCAGGCTGGAGGTGAGGAGAAAGTTCTTCCCAGAAGGAGAGATTGGCCATTGGAATGTGCTGCCCAGGGAGGTGGTGGAGTCCCCATCCCTGGAGGTGTTCAAGAGAGGATTGGATGTGGCACTTGGTGCCATGCTTCAGTTGATCAGGAGGCGTTGGGTGACAGGTTGGACTTGATGATCTTTGAGGTCTTTTCCAACCTTATTGATTCTATGATTAGTTATTTGGGAGAAGAGTCCAACACCAGCCTCACTCCAACCTCCTTTCAGGTAGCTTGTAGAGAGTTTGCTCTTTGTACTCTGAGGAAGCTCTCTGGAATTTAGGGTTCTATGATTCTGCTTGGGTACTCTGAACACATTCAAGCCAGAGTGCTCTGAAAGGCTTCTTACAGACACTGAGCCTGAGACACTAAGGGGAAAGGTTTTTCTCTTGGGCAAATATCTAGTGAAAAACTGAAGGACTAAAAGAGAGGCAGCAGTAACCAGGCCCTCCAAGCACTGACACAGCAAAGAGACAAAGAGTGAAGGGGACCTCCTGACACTGAGAGATTACAGAGGGCCACCAGACAAACGATGTTTTAACAGAACCCAGCGCTTAGACACAAAGACAAAGAGATCTATTGGGAAAGGGAAAGACAACTTCATTATGCCACCATATAAATCAAGGAGACAGCGTCTGGGGTACTGCGTGCAGGGCTGCTTCCCCAAACACAAAGCCGAGAGAGTGGATGTATGAGGGAAGGAGGCAGAGATGATTAACAGTGAGGAATGGAAGGGGCAAGAAAGAAACATTAATAAACAAAGGGCTGAAGGAGGGAGGCTCATAAACTCCAGAGTGACTTGGGAAAGACGAACAAGGAACCAATGTTCAACGTATCCTCTGTGAGAGCTAAATGTATAAATGAGATGCTGGTGGGAGTCTGGAGGGAAGAGAAGAAGCTCATCCTCCCACAGCCTCCACATGAGGACACAGCCTCAAGCTGTGCCAGGGGAGGTTCAGGCTGGATGTTAGGAAGAAGTTCTTCACAGAAGGAGAGATTGGCCATTGGGATGTGCTGCCCAGGATGGTGGTGGAGTCCCCATCCCTGGAAGTGTTTAGGAAGAGCCTGGACGAGGCACTTGGTGCCATGGTTTAGTTGATCAGTTGGTGTTGGGTGATAGGTTGGACTGGATGATCTCAAAGGTCTTTTCCAACCTGGTGAATTCTCTCCCATTCTATTTCTTCCCCAGGACACCGCGGGTACTGGCAACTTCAGACAGAAACGGGGTGAGCCCACAACAGCAAAGCCCTGCGGGAGCCAGCGGAGCCCGCGCCGCCCTCCCTGCCTCCGGACACCCACGGACGGCGGAGCTGGAGGGCAGCAGGGCGCATCCGGCCCCCGCGGCCCGGCCTGACGCCCACACCCGCCTGCCAGCCCGGCCTGCGGGCAGCCCTGCCAGCCTCTCCGGCCCCTCACCCCCCGCCCAGCCCCGGCTCCCGCAGGCGCCCGCCCGGCCTGCCCGGACCTGAGCCTCCGCAGCAGGCTGAGCCCCGGACCGACCCACACCCTCTCACCGCGGCTTCGATCTCCGTCCGGGAGGGTTTCGCCCCCGAGCGCTGCGGGAAAGCCCCGCCGCCCTGCCCGCAAGCAGCAGAGGCCCCGGCGGGCCCGTCCCGGCAGCTCGGCCCCGCCGCGGCACAGGCGGCTCCCGGCCGTGCCGCCGCGCCTCCGGCACCGGCCCCCGGCGCAGGCAGCAGCGCTGCAGCCGCCCCCAGCCCAGCCCAGCCCAGCCCGCCCCGGCCCCGGGGCACGGCCGCAGGACCCGGCCTTACCTGCCGGCTGCGCGGCCGCCAGAGGGGAGGCGGCGCCCTGGGGCGGCCCGGATTTAGCGGCACGTACCACTGCGGGGCGGGGGGGCGGCCGGCCGGCACCGGCAGCGCTCCGCGCCGGGCAGCGGGAGGAGGGAGGAGGAGAGGCCGCGGCTCGGCGTGCCCGCCGCGCCCGGGGGTTCGCTCCTGATGGAGCCATAGCGCCAGCGAAGGTGGGAGACGGACGGGGCCGTCCCTGGCAAGGGATGGGAACACAGAATAACGTAGTGGCGGCGGCTTCTGGGGTCGTCCGGGCCCTCGGCACCACACCTGCAAGGGTTTGAATCCCCCTGCGGGGATGGGGACAACACCACTGCCCTGCGCAGCCTGGTCCAGGCTTAACAACCGTCTCAGTGAGGAATTTTTATCCTAACGCGCAATCTAAACCTCCCCTGGTGCAACTTGAGGCCATTGCCTGTTGTCCTATCTCTTTTTCCTAGGGAGAAGAAACTGATCCCCACCTGGCTCCGGACTCCTTCCAGGGAGTTGTGGGAAAACAGAAGCTCTCCACTCAGCCTCCTTTTCTCCATGCTGAACAGCTCCCTCCGCTGCTCCTCACCAGCCCTGTTCTCCAGACCCTTCCCCAGCTTTGTTGTCCTTCTCTGGAACCGCTCCAGCCTCTCTCTCAGTGTCCTTCTTGGAGGGAGGGGCCCAAAAGTGAACCCAGGACTCGCGGTGTGGCCTCACCAGTGCCAAGGACTGGGGTACAATAAGGAAGGAGGTGAAGGAGGTTGGAAGGGACCTCTCATCTAGTCCAGATTCACCCAGAGCAGGTTGCACAGGGTGGCATCCAGGTGGGTTTTGAATGACTCCAGAGATGGGGAGTCCACCACCCCTCTGGTGGATGTGAGCCACAGCGCTCACATACCCTTAAAAGCTTTCCTGAGCACAGTAATTAACTGAATAATTAAACAGCAAAACGTTCAGGTCACTGACCCGCTTGGCTCACCTCTTTGTGTGCTTCCCCTCCCAGGCGAGCCTCCTTTGCCAGGGGTGAACCTTTGATGCAGGTATTTAGCCTTGGCACAGGTGGTGCCAGGCGTGCAGGAGCGCTGGGCAGAGCTCCTCCTGAAGTGATTTTAGAGGAGGACCGTAGATACTCCTTGAAGTTCTTCAGGGCGATCTGCCTCTGCAGCCGCAGCACCTCGCGCTGGGACTCCCGCAGCAGCCGATCGAACTCGATGACGTTCCGGCAGCGAGGGTCGTCCTGCAGGGAACACCACACAATGTGTCTGGTTGGAAGGGACCTCCAAGCTCATCCACTCCAACCTTTGACCCAGCACTGAAGGGTCGACACTAAACCATGTCCCTAAGCACCGGGTCCACAGGCTGCTTGAGCACCTCAAGGGGCACCGCTGCCCTGGGCAGGCCATTCCAATGTCTGATAACCCTCTCTGTGAAGAATTATCTTCTAGTGTCCACCCTGAACCTCCCTGGCACAGCTTGAGACCATTTCCTCTAGTCCTGTCCCATAGCACCAGGGAGAAGAGGCAGCTGCCTCCTTGTTCCACTTGGCACCAGAGAGAAGAGGCAGCTGCCTCCTTGTTCCACTTGGCACCAGAGAGAAGAGGCAGCTGCCTCCTTGCTCCACTTGGCACCAGGGAGAAGAGGCTGCCCCCCTCCTCACTCCAGCCTCACTTCAGGTAGTTGTAGAGAGCGATGAGGTCTCCCCTCAGCCTCCTCTTCTCCAAACTGAACAACCCCAGCTCCCTCAGACACTCCTCATAGGTCATGTGCACCCCACATCATCTGGACAGATGGGCAGAGGCCAACAGGATGGCATTCAACAAGTCCAAGTGGTGGGTGCTGCACTTTGGTCACAGCAACCCCAGGCAGTGCTGCAGGCTGGGGGCAGAGTGGCTGGAGAGGCCCCAGGCAGAAAGGGACATGGGGGTACTGGTGGACAGCAGCTGAACATGAGGCAGCAGTGTGCCCAGGTGGCCAAGAAGGCCAAGGGCATCCTGGCCTGTATCAGGAAGAGTGTGGCCAGCAGGAGCAGGGAAGTCATTGTGCCCTGTGCTCAGCACTGGTTAGGCCACACTTTGAGTCCTGTGTCCAGTTCTGGGCCCCTCACTTTAAGAAGGACATTGAGAGACTTGAAGGTGTCCAGAGAAGGGCAACAAGGCTGGGGAGGGGTCTGGAGCACAGCCCTGTGAGGAGAGGCTGAGGGAGCTGGGGTTGCTTAGCCTGGAGAAGAGGAGGCTGAGGGGAGACCTTCTTGCTCTCTGCAACTCCCTGAAGGGAGGTTGTAGCCAGGTGGGGGTTGGTCTCTTCTCCCAGGCAAGCAGCAACAGAACAAGAGGACACAGTCTCAAGCTGCACCAGGGGAGGTTTAGGCTGGAGGTGAGGAGAAAGTTCTTCCCAGAGAGAGTTGTTAGCTATTGGGATGTGCTGCCCAGGGAGGTGGTGGAGTCCCCATCCCTGGAGGTGTTCAAGAGGGGATTGGATGTGGCACTTGGTGCCATGGTCTAGTAGTCATGAGGTGTTGGGTGACAGGTTGGACTTGATGAGCTTTGAGGTCTTTTCCAACCTTGTTGATTCTATGATCTTACTGCCAGGCTCTCAAAGGTCAGGGTGGTGATGTAAGACACAAATGCCTTACTGAGGGGACACTGGTGAGAACCAGCTAGCGTGGCTCGCAAAGATTTCTCTTTCCCGGGTCTCCAAAGCCTCAGAAGCAGTCACTTTGCATCCCTTGTGCAAACACCTCATTCCACCTGAAGATAAACCCCAGGCTGCGATGCTTCTGCAGCGAGAGGGCTTTGGGGAGTGCGGGCTTTCTCGGTGCTTGCCAGCAGAGAGCGTGTCAGGATAACGTGATTTCACTCCGCAGCCCAGCCGGAGCCTCAGCTTAGTTTACCACCTTGGCGTGGGTGCTGGCTTGCTCTGCAGCCCTAGTGGTGGTTAGGGCTTTGAAATGCTGGGAAGAACGAACGACATCTGGGATTTGTTCACTTCTTGCTCAGGATAATGTTTAGTTTTTCAAACATTCTCGAGTCCTGCCCTCTTTGGAGACAGTTTCTATGGAGGAGCCTCTATCTTTAGCACAATGAGTCACTCCCATCCACTCCAAACCCCAAACCAGCAGCTTCTGAAGGAAACCAGTGCAATCTGACTCTCACAAAGAGGGGCGGGGGGGTGGTGGGGGGTTGTGTGTGGAACCCAGTGAGAATCTGTCAGCAGCTTGGTTTAATTCTTCAAAGCTTTTCAGGTTTCAGGAAGCTGGGGGAAACAGGAACCTGCATGTCCATGCAGAGGTACAGAAGCTGGCTGTCAAGACCTGCCTTTGCAAATCTGCTGCTGGAGGAGACGTTGCTCATCCCTCCCCTGGAAAGCTCCTGAGCCGGTGGATTCAGTGCACAGTTGGTATCCAGGACAAATTTAAGCTGCTTCCCTCTTCACTTCTTACTTGCCCTAAAAATAGCCTGTGCTTTATAAACACAGTTTGTGTGGAAAACCATGGTTACTGTCATGCTGCAAGGGGGAAACTGAGGCAAGCCTTAATGGGAACTGATTACAGATTCAAGAAGTGAGCAGCTGGGGCCTCCTCTGTGCCAGACTCCTGTTCAGGCCATCAGGGTAGTAGTTCTTTAAACAACACTGGCTGTGGCTCTGCATGAAATCTCCCTTCCCCCACCATAAAAAAAAAATAATGAAAAGAAGAGGCAGCTCTTCCCAACAGACAGCCTCAGAAGCCTGGGGGAACAAGGGAGTAGGGGAGAAAAAAAGCTCTGTCCTCCACTCACAGTTTCTATCATCCACATCCCCTGCAGCTGCCTTGCTGGTCCCTGCAATCCCCTGCTTTCAAGAATCCACGTGGCAAGAAATTGCAGCCTGGGATTTGGCTGGGGCAGGGGTTTGGTTGGAAGCCCATCTCAGGAGGTCATTTTCTCAATTTAAGAAGGAGATTGAGACACTTGAAGGTGTCCAGAGAAGGGCAACAAAGCTGGGGAGGGGTCTGGAGCACAGCCCTGGGAGGAGAGGCTGAGGGAGCTGGGGTTGGAACTGGATGATCCTTGAGGTCCTTTCCAACCCTGACAGTTCTGTGATTCTCTAAGTGCCACATCCAATCTTCTCTTACAGACCTCCAGTGTTGCTGACTCCACCACCTCCCTGGGCAGCACATCCCAGTGCCTAAATCAGCCTTTCTGTGAGGAAGTGCTTCCTACCATCCAACCTAAACTTCCCCTGGCACAGCTTTGTGCCCTGCCCTCTTGTCCTGTCACAAGAAGAGGGGAAGAGGAGGCTCAGGGGAGACCTCATTGCTCTCTCCAACTCCCTGAAGGGAGATTGTAGCCAGGTGGGGGTTGGTCTCTTCTCCCAGGCACCCAGCAGCAGAACAAGAGGACACAGTCTCAAGCTGTGCCAGGGGAAGTTTAGGCTGGAGGTGAGGAGTTCTTCCCAGAAGGAGAGATTGGCCACTGGAATGAGCTGCCCAGGGAGGTGGTGGAGTCCCCATCCCTGGAGGTGTTCAAAAAGGGACTGGATGTGGCACTTGGAGCCAAGGTTCAGTTGATCAGGAGGTGTTGGGTGAGAGGTTGGACTGGATGATCTCTGAGGTCTTTTCCAACCTGGCTGATTCTGTGATTCTATCCTAGGAGCTCTGACTTTGCAGAGGGAGGCCAAGGCTTTTGCAGCACGACATGCAGGGTGTCCTCTGTCCTGCCACTGGCAAGGAGCTGAGCAGAGCCCCTTCAGAGCTGCTGGGGAAAAAAAAAATGTGTGCTGATTTAAATACCCAAGATTAGAGTCGATTTGGCTGCAAACTGGGAGCATGCACAGCATAGCTCTGCCTCTAAACCCCTTCATTGGCATAATGCATTTTGCATGCTGCAGACAGATTAGGAGAATTCTGAATTTTAACTAGCTGGGAATTAAAATTTAATGAGCAGCTTGCTTGGGGGAGAAATGGGGAAACCAAGATCAGACAGAATGATCTCCTCTCTTGCTCTCTTCTCTGTGGTTTCCCTGCCCATGTGTCGATGTCCCCTGTAACTGGTGCCTGTGTTACACAAACAGGGTCCCCTCCTGAGCCCTGGCTGAGCAAGGCTGAGTTCAGCCAGCCTGCAGATGGCACCTGTGTGTGCTCCCCTGGCCTTTTTCACCTGCCTTTTGTCACATTCCTCTGCAGTTTGTCACTCCTGTTCCCTGGCAGAGTCTGACTGCCCAGCAGGCTCTGCTAAGAAAATCGGGCTGCTCTGGAAAGGGTCTGTTCCCTCTTCTGTGGGGGTCTGCAGTGGGAATTCAGGGGGACAGGAAGATAATGTCTTCTGGGGGATGCCATAGAGCAAAACCAGACCTGGATTTCTTTTCCTGTGGTTTAATGCCAGAAGGGATCAGTGGGCAGCCTGTACAAGCAGAGCTCATGGGATCATAGAATGGCTTGGGTTGGAAGGAACCTTGAAAGATCATCCTGTTCCAACACTCCTGCCAGGGGCAGGGACACCTCCCACCGCAGGTTGGTCAAGGCCACATCCAACCTGGCCTTCAACACCTCCAGGGAGGGGACATCCACAACCTCCCTGGGCAGCCTGTTCCAGTGTCTCACCACCCTCAGTGTAAAGAATTTCTGTTTCATCTCCAGTCTAAATCTGTCCTCCTCAAGCTTCAAACCACTGTCCCTTGTCCTGACGCTCCCAGCCCTTGTCAACAGTCCCTCCCCAGCTTTCCCATATCCCCCTTCAGGTACTGGAAGGCTGCTCTAAGTCTCCCTAGAGCCTTCTCTTCTCCAGGCTGAACAGCCCTGAGTCTCCCAGCCTGTCCCCACAGGGGAGGTTCTGCAGCCCTCTGATCATCTTCTTGGCCTCCTCTAGACCTGCTCCAGCAGTTCAATGTCCTTCTTACACTGGGGACACCAGAACTGGACACAGTTCTTGTCCTGGTGATACCTGTGTCAGGGAAAGAATCAGAAGCTACTTTCAAACCCATTGTTAAACATATGAGGAGGTCAGGGACAAAAATGAAGCTGCTTTCAGTGAGGAAGTCTTTGTCACCTTAATATCCTACTGAGTAGGGTAGGTACAAACCTAAGTCCAACTCAGCTGTGTGCAGGGGAAATCTAGTGTGAGCCCAAGCATTACTGAGCTTCTCAGGAGAGTTTATTAGCTGCCCTGAACTGAAAGGGGCCAGCTCATGAACAAAAGACCTCTCTGGTATGTCCAGAAGAGGTTGTTTTAGTCACCTGGAGTGGGAATCATTTCACCTTAGCTTCAGATGTCTGCAGGTTACTCCCTTCAGAGTAATCCCAGAGAAGCAGTGCTTGGAGAGAGCAACCCAGTGTTAGAGGTATGGCTTGGGATGAGCTAAATTATCCTTCTGTCCCTTTTACCCCCTCATTTATACTGGCAAATTCTGAGCTAGTGCTGAGGGGAAGCTGGGTCACCAGCCCAGCTGCAGCCATGAGCACTGGAGATGGTTTCAGGAGCTCCCATCCTCAGCTGATGATTTGTACCCTTCTTCACAGTCACACAGGGATGCACCCAGTTACCACCAGTGCCAGGGTGGCTGTGAGCACTCAGAAAGCTGCAGCTCACCACGTGGCACTTAGGCAGGCTCTTGGGAACATGCTTGGTTGGCTTGCTTTGTAAAGGAACACCTTAAAAGGAGCTCCTCCTTCCACAGCTTGCTTGAAGCTCGGCGCTGCAGAAAGTCATCTTGCACTTGGAGCTTCTTTGGGGTTTCCCCAGGCAGGGAGTTTTAGCTGCTGCTGAAAGGGGTAGCTTAGACTCATAAATTCATGGAGGGACAACCAAAGTGTCCCTCAGACTGTTCTGGAGGGGCTCCAGGCACCATCTCTGCCACACCTTCACCCCCTGTCCCCTGTGCAAATCACAGCTCTCTGTTTTGAGACCACGTCTGGGACTAATTGCCCTCCCACTGCTTCCTGTAGCCTGGTTCCCATCGCTGCTTGTCCCCAGTCACTTAGTGATGTCCCAGAAGGTTTCTTACCTTCCCTGCAACGAGCTTGGCCTGCAGCTGCCTGCACTCCTGCTGCAGAGCTTCAATCTGCTTGTCCTTGGCCAGGAGAGCGCTGGCTTGCTCCGTCAGGTCCTTGGCACGCTGGCGGGCAAAGGCTTTTTTACACAGCTCCAGGCTGGAGCCCTTCAGAGGCATTGGAGCAGTGACCTGCACCAGAGACAGCAGCCACATGTGTTGGTGTTTGTTAGTCACCATCCCATCACCCCAGCAGCCATCAGGCAGGGAGCATTGTCAAGAAACCAAGCCTCAAGGGAGCAGACGAGCAGAGAGAGGAGCAGGACAGACCTATGGAAAAGTGGGAGGAAAGAGGAAGGGCTGGATGGAGGAGGGGTTCAGGAGAAGGTGCTGAGCAGATGAGGCCAATGGGTTTTGTCAGCACTGCAGGGTGGAGGGAAGAAAAACAGCACAAAGAGGGAAGGACAGGAGAGGGTAGTAGGAAGGAGGAGGGGAGGATGGCAGGAAAGGTGAGGATGGGAGCGAGGATGGAGGTGGCCAGACCAGGAAAAGCAATGGAGCTTCTGTGGGTTTCATTAGGCAGCAGGAAAGGGCTTCACACTGGTGAGTGGAAGCTACAGGCAAAGGGGGAGGCAAGAGAAAGCCCAGGGAGGGGCAGGGCAGCCAGAGGAGGACTGGGAGATGTTCACTAGAAGCAGCTGAGCTTCACATGCTCCCTGGGCAGTGACCTCAGGCAGGAGCTGAGGCTGCCTGGCCACAGTGTCCCTGGGACTCTTGCCCTCAGCACACACCCCCATGCCTGAGGCCAGTTCACAGCTCCCTGCTCATCCCAAGCCCCTGGGCAAGGAGGCCACATCCAGCCCCTGGGTTTATCAAACCCTGCTTCTCCCTCTCCAGCTGTGCTTGTCTGCACAAAGCCTGACAGTCCTGGAGAGGGAAGATTCTCTCCCTTGCCTGATCAGGAACCATATTGCCATCAACCCTCATGCAAACTTTTCTTCCCCAGGTCTTTCCAAGCATCTCACCCACCTGCCAGCCTGTAGAGCCCTGGCCCACGGGACATGTGTACCAGGGCAACTGCTGCCAGATGATCCCCAGCTCCTCAGGGCCCCTTCTCTGGGCATGCAGCTCCTGGTCCTGCCTCCAGCCCACCCTCCATGAGCACTTTCTGCTGCTGGGAGACCTGGCCCAGCCCAGGAGCCCAGCAGGTTGATTCTCCCAGACCTTGCACAGGTCTTAAGCTGTCACCACCCCAACATTTACCTCAGGGAGGCAAATAAACCACTATCTGTAGAGGTGCTGGAGGGTCTGACTGGCAGTTGGATGCACAGCAAATTATTTCTCCTCATGTAGGACCTGCCAAGTCCATCTGGCAGCAGCTCTCCCCCTGCAAGCACCAAAAGCCCATGACAGATGGGTGGCATAGTGCCTGGGGACAGAGAGGACAGGCAGGACCAGGGAAACCCCCTACACCTTCTCTCCAGCAAAGCTTTCACTTCCTTCTTTCTGCCCTCAAGGGCCTGAATTCCCCATCACAATCCCTGGTTTCCTTCCAGTGGAAGAAAGCTTTTGCCTTACTCCACCGAAATGAGGAAGGTCAAGAGCAAGAGCCCACAGCCAACAGCCACCTCCCACCCCTCCTGCCCTCTGTCAGATGCTACAGGGTCTGCAACCAGCTGTAGCTGGGCTGGAGAAAGCAACCAAAAAAAGCCTGCAGCTTGCACAGCGCTGCAGAGAGCTGTGGATGGGGCAGAGCAGAGCCTCTCTCCCCTTCCTGTTGTGCTTTACCACACTCCAGTTCTTATGCAAATGCTTCCTGTTTCTTTTAGGTGAAGTCAGATGAATTAGTTTTACCACTTGCCCAAGGGAAGCTGAGCTAATTAACCTTAAGCTAACACCTTCAGGTGGGTCAGCACCTTCACAGCAAGACAGCAGGTAGGAAATGCTTGCTCAAAGGCAGCTGCCCAAGCAGGAGCAGAAGAAAGCACTGCTGCTGGCTGGGTTTTGTGATTCTTAGGCTCATAGAACAGTTTGGGTTGGAAAGGACCTTTAGAGATCACCCAGTCCAACCCCCCTGCAGTCAGCAGGGACATCCCCAGCTACAGCAGGCTGTTCACAGTCCCAAACAACCTGAACCATTGTTCCAGGGATGGGACATCTGCCACCAGTCTGGGCAGCCTGGGACAGGGTCCCACCACCTTCAGTGTCAAAAATGTCTTCTTTGTCTCCCAGTCTCAATCTCCCTCTTTGAGTGCAAACCATCCCCCCTTGGCCTGTCACACGAGGCCCTGCTCAAAAAGCCTGTCCCCAGCTTTCCCCCAAGACAGCAGGTAGGAAATGCTTGCTCAAAGGCAGCTGCCCAAGCAGAAGCAGAAGAAAGCAGTGCTGCTGGCTGGGTTTCGTGATTCTTAGGCTCATAGAACGGTTTGGGTTGGAAAGGGCCTTTAGAGATCACCCAGTCCAACCCCCCTGCAGTCAGCAGGGACATCCCCAGCTACAGCAGGTTGTTCACAGTCCCAAACAACCTGAACCATTGTTCCAGGGATGGAACTAGATGATCCTTGTGGTCCCTTCCAACCCTAACTGAAACTATGAAACTATGAAGATGAGAAGACATCTGCCACCAGTCTGGGCAGCCTGGGACAGGGTCCCACCACCTTCAGTGTCAAAAATGTCTTCTTTGTCTCCCAGTCTCAATCTCCCTCTTTGAGTTCAAACCATCCCCCCTTGGCCTGTCACACGGCTCTGCTCAAAAAGCCTGTCCCCAGCTTTCTGATCTCCCCTTCAAGTCCTGAAAGGCCACCAGAAGGTCTCCCTGCAGCCTTCTCTTCTCCAGGCTGAACAACCCCAACTCTCCCAGCCTGGCCTCACAGCAGAGGGCTTCCAACCCTCCCAGCATTGCTGTGGCCTCCTCTGGACCTGTTCCAACCTGTCCCTGTCTGTGCTGTGCTGAGGACTCCAGACCTGCCCCAGCACTGCAGGGGAGGTCTCACTGGAGCGGAGTCTGTTCGTGGCCTGTTGCTGATGTGCAAAGCATCGTCTGCTGCGGGTGTAAAAGGAAGGGAAAGAGAAGGCCTTTCCAGCTCAGAGGAGCAGCCAGCCAGAAGCCCTGGTGAGGAGGTGCTCTCCTAGCTCAGCTTCCCAGCAGCCAGCCCCAGCACTCACGACTTTGAGGTTTGCCTCCTGGAGTTTGCGAGCTCTCTCCTCCAGGCGCTTGGCAATCACAGCCAGCTCTGCGTTCTTCCTCTTCAGGTGCTTCACCTTCTCCTCTGTCTGGGGGAAGCAGCTCCTGCGCTAGAGAACAGAAGGAGAGCGTTGAGGTGAAGCCCCCTGCTCAGCTCAAAGCTGCATAGGATCAGAGAATCAATAAGGTTGGAAAAGACCTCAAGATCAGCAAGTCCAACCTGTCACCCAACACCTCATGGCTACTAAACCATGGCTCCACGTGCCACATCCAATCCCCTCTGGAACACCTCCAGGGATGGGGACTCCACCACCTCCCTGGGCAGCACATTCCAGTGGCTAACACTCTCTCTGTGAAGAACTTTCTCCTCACCTCCAGGCTAAACTTCCCCTGGTGCATGTTGGGGGTGTTAGTGGGAGCCAAGGGCCCCAGCCCTGCCTGACCTGCTCTGTACCCACAGGGCTTTTGCCAGCCGCTGGGAGGTGGTGGAGTCCCCATCCCTGGAGGTGTTCAAGAGGGGATTGGACGTGGCACTTGGAGCCATGGGTTAGTTGTCAGGAGGTGTTGGGTGACAGGTTGGACTTGATGATCTCTGAGGTCTTTTCCAGCCTTATTGATTCTGTGATTCTTTGATGCTATGATCCTATGAATCCTGTGTGTTCCTGGGTTTCTCTTCATGTGACCTTTCACTCCCCATGAGATGCCCCTTGCCTCACCCCGTGCTACCCCACGTGGTGCTTCTCCATCCAGAACACACTCATTGCAGGCTGGGGCTTGGCACACACCCAGCCCCACTCTTTCCTTGCCTCTCCTCCTTTGGGCATTCTTTTCCCAAGCCTTCCCAGCTTGTTCCCCGGGGCTGCAGAGCTCGACGCAGCGCCGCGGATTTGTGCCGCAGGCTTAGCTCTCGTCCTTCCTCTCCTGACACCCAAGCAGGGGCTGAGGGGAACGGGGAGAAAGCAGCAAAGGGCTTTGTGATATTTGCAAAGCAAATCTCCTTTTTCTTCCCATTGATTCTGGTGGCTCCTAATCCCCTTTGATTTGTTATCTGTCCCTTCCCATAAGCCGGCGCCTGCCGACGGCTCCTTCTCTCGGGGTTGCACCCAGATGCGCTGCGCTGTCTTCTCACATCAGCACAAGTGTCAGGCTGGCTGATCCTTCCCACTGTCCTCCTCTCTGCCCCTGGGAGATCCCACCATGGGTGCTCCCTGCTGCTCTCAGCCTTGCTCTTCAGCCACGAGACCCAGGCTGAGCTTTGAGGGTAAGAGTCGAAGAGAGCTTTGCCTGACGGTGCTTTGGAACAGCCAGGTGACTGATGAGGGCAACCCCCACAGCCTGCAGGTCGTGCTGCACTGATGGTGTTCTGTGCAAGGAAATGATCTCCAATCTGCACTTTGAAGCTGGTGATACAAATCTGAAGCGCTGAGCCACCACATTGCCAGGGGGTGGCTGGAGGTGGCCACATCCCCACGCTGCGGGGCCGCCTGAGGGGCTGCTGCTTCTCCAGGGGGGTGGCAGGAGGGGACCTCTATCTCTTTGTATTTCCCAGAGTCCTGGCTGCACAGCGTGGGCCTTGGGAGCCAGGGGTGAAGGAGTGAGGCAGAGGGGGTGGCCCAGGCTGTATCAGCCTGGCTGGCACTGGGTGTTGGGCGTGCAGCCGGAGAGGAGCTGGGCGCTGAGCTGCGTGAGAGCAGAGGGCAGTGCTGCGCTGTCACCCAGAGCCCAGGGCAAGCGAATCAATGTTTCTGCTTCTCCAATTAAAGAGGAAACAAGAACGACTTCCCCTCCCCTGCCCTCAGCTCTCTGCTGCCTTCTCTGTGCAGTGGGTGCCTGTCAAAGCCTCTTGTGGCTTCCCGCAGACAAAGATGGCAGAGAGGAGAGCACAGGGTCCTGGCTTTGCACCGTGAGGAAGGCATCCTGCTCAAGCCAGAGATGGGTGCAGTGTGAAAGCACCCACGGGACCCACAGCACCCAGAGCTCTTTCCCCCAGCCCTGCCCAGCTGATCCCGTGTGCCAGCATCTCGGGAAGCTGGCAGCCAGCAGCAGCTCGCCTTGGCCGGGAATCCTTCCCCGTGGAGCATCCCGTGGCAGCCCAGCCCCCCCGCCAGGGTGCAGCCCAGGACCTGATGCTCTGCTCACCAGCAAGCTGTTCTCCTCGGCCAGGCTGGAGCAGCGGTGCTGCAGGCTCTCCAGGGCGCTCAGCAGCTTCGTGTTCTGGCTCAGCAGGAAGCCGTAGTCAGCCCCGCTCTGCAAAACAAGGTGGGAGAGGCAAGGGAGGGCTTCTCCTGCCCAGGGCGAGGGGCAGAGGCACACAGCCACACGCCTGCCCCGGCCCCGCAGCCGGCCCAGCCTGGCTGTGCAGGGAGCCTGGCAGCATCGGGGTGAGGGCAGCAAAGGGGCAGGGGGGGAAGTAGAGGCTGATTTCAGGAGGAGGTGGGGGGCTGCATGTCCTCCGGGGGCCAAGTGGCCTTTGGGCCAGGCTACATCACCTGTTGGTGACAGCTACCACAGCTTTAAGGATGCCCAGTTGTCCCCAGCCACTTGCATTTTGCCTTGGTACCATCTAAACCAGCTCAGGAGCCAGGTGGGCAGAGCACAAGCCCTGACATCTCACATGTGCTGCTCCCCACAGCTCGGCGACCCTGTGGCCTCCAGCACCACGCCACGTGCAGAGGTGCTGAGAGCTCATTGCCCATCTTCCTCTGCCATCTCCTCTGGAGCTGCCCCAGGCTGTGCCCTCCCATTGTGAGCCTCAGCTCCAGAAGTCCCCACGCTGGCTGTCTTTGCAAATCAGCACCTTCATTCTGTCACATCCCGAGCAGCAGCAGCTCTGCCAGGAGCTGTATATAGAGCTCTGTGGGTTGCTGCTTCCTGCTCAGAGCAGCTCCTGCAGACTGGCTGCTGAAGCAGCCTCCCAGAAAGCCTTAGCTCGTAGCCCAGCTCTGTCTTCACAGCTGCCAGACAGCAGCAGCAAGCTGTGCACCTCGATGTTCTCCCAGGAGCCTGCAGGGCTCCCTCCCAGTGCCCAACAAACCCCCCTGCCAGGGCAGGGTCACCCAAAGCAGATCACACAGGAACACATCCAGGCAGATCTTGAACATATCCAGAGGGGGAGACCCCACAACCCCCCTGGGCAGCCTGCTCAAGTGTTCTGTCACCCTCACAGGGAAAAAAATCTTCCTCCTGTTTTCATGGCACTTCCTCTGCCTCAGCTCCCACCCCTGCCCCTTGTGCTGGCATTGGGCATCCCCCAGCAGAGCCTGGCTCCAGCCTCTGGGCACTCCACCCTGTAGGATGCAATGATCTTGAAGGTCTCTTCCAACTTGGTTTATTCTATTCTTTATGTATTTATCAACATGCAGGAGGTCACCTCTCAGTCTTCTCTCCTCCCAGCTCCAGAGCCCTCAGCTCCCTCAGGCTCTCCTCATGAGGAAGATCTTCCACTCCATCATTTTCATGGCTCTGTGCTGGACTCTTTCAAGCAGTTCCCTGAGGTCCTTCTTGACCTGAGGGGCCCAGAACTGGACACAAGATTCCAGATGTGGCCTCAGCAGGGCAGAGTAGAAAGGAAAGAGAACCTCTCTTGACCTTCTCACCACAGCCCTTCTAACTCACCCCAGGATGCCTTGGCCTTCTGGGCCACAGGAGCACATTGCTGGCTCATGGTCAACCTCCCCTCCACCAGGACCCCCAGGTCCTTTTCCCTTTCACTGCTCTCCAGCAGGTCCATCCCCAACCTGTACTGGTCCATGAGGTTGTTCCTTCCTAGGTGCAAGACTCTACACTTGCCCTTGTTGAACTTCTTCATCTTAGTCTGCTGCTGGCTCTGGTGCCAGTGCTGGTGCAGTGCACACCAGGAGATGTTCCCCTTGGGGGTTTGATACCTTAGTCTTAGCTCTCTCTGCCTCCTAGGTGATGTTTAGCACCCTGTGGGTGGAGAGGAACCTAGCCATAGACAATTAGCATGTACTTTGGCTCATCAGCATGCCAAGGTGCTGTTAACTTGAGCATTAAAATGGCAGTTAAGTGGGCAGAGGTCTTTGCTTGGCCACTCTGGCCTTCACAATCTGGTTTGAGGTGGGGTGTTTCTGTTACTAAGCTGTTTCTGTTGCTGCCTCAGTTTTAGCCAAAGCAGGGCCAGCTTATCTCCAGGGGCTACCCTCCCTCCCTCCCTCAGCTGCTTGGCAGGCCAGCTTGGCAGCTCTTCATTAAACACCAGCACCTGCTGATTGGAAATGACCTTGGGTCCCAAAGCTACTAAACCAACTTCCCTTCCTGTCCCACAGCAAGCTGGGCAGCTACCCCACAGCCTCTCTGCATTTCAGCTCAAGGGAAAAGCAAAAATAGATTCTTCTCCTCCTTCATTTTGTTTTTTCCTCTTCCTAAACAGAGAGGCACAGCCCCCAGGGACACAGAACCACAGAACTGTCAGGGTTGGAAGGGACCTCAAGGGGCAGCCAGTTCCAACCCCCCTGCCATGGGCAGGGACACCTCACACTGCAGCAGGTTGCTCACAGCCACCTCCAGCCTGGCTGCAAACACCTCCAGGCAGGAGGCTGCCACCACCTCCCTGGGCAGCCTGTGCCAGGCTCTCACCACCCTCCTGGGCAACAACTTCTTCCTCACATCCAATCTCAATCTCCCCACTTCTAGTTTTGCTCCATCCCCCCCAGTCCTATCACTCCCTGACACCCTCAAGAGTCCCTCCCCAGCTTTCCTGGAGCCCCCTGCAGATCCTGGAAGGCCACAATTAGGTCTCCTGGGAGCCTTCTCCTCTCCAGCCTGCACAACCCCAACTCCCTCAGTCTGTCCTCACAGCAGAGCAGCTCCAGCCCTCTGCTCCTCCTCGTGGCCCTTCTCTGGACACCTTCCAGCCCCTCCAGATCCTTCCTGGCACAGAGGCTCCAGCACTGGCCCCAGAGCTGCAGCTGTGCTCTCAGCAGAGTGGAGCAGAGGGGCAGAATCCCCTCCCTGGCCCTGCTGGCCACACTTCTCTTGCTGCAGCCCAGGCTCTGCTGGGCTCTCTGGGCTGCAAGTGCTCCCTGATGGCTCCTCTTCAGCTTCTCCTCCCCCAGCACCCCCAAGGCCTTTTCTCCAGGGCTGCTCTCAAGCCAGTCCCTGCCCAGCCTCTATCAGTGCCTGGGATGGCCCCGACCCAGATGCAGGACTTTGCCCTTGGTCTTGTTGAACCTCAACATCCACCACAGCACCCCAGGAACCTGGCTGCCCTCTCCTCCTCTCTAGCAGCTCAGGGCTGCTCCCATGGCTGGCCAAGACTGACCCAGGAACCAAAGACCTCCCATAATTTCAGCAGCCTGGGGGAAGACGAGAAGCTGCCCTGGGAGGCATTCACCCTGCTCAGTGCAGTGCTTCAGGCCCCAAGACCCAGGAGCAGCTCCTGCATCCACAGAATCACAGAATCAGACAATTGTCTGGGTTGGAAAAGACCTCTAAGATCATTGAGTCCAACCAGCAACCTAGCAGCACCATGGCCATTAAACCCTGTCCCCAAATGCCATGGCCACAGGTTTCTTGAACACCTCCAGGGAGGGAGACTCCAGCACCTCCCTGGGCAGTGCCGACCCCTGACCGCCCTGCAGCAAAGAAATTGTTCCTCACCTCCAACCTAAACCTCCCCTGGCAGGATTTCAGGCAGCTTTACAGGCACAGTGAGATGTCCCAGAGAATTTCTCCCCCATCACACACTCCAGGAACATCAAAACACTTCCTCAGGCAGGGCAGCCATGCAGAGGATGCTGCAGGTGTTGCTGGGGACACAGAGCAGGGTGGGTGCAGGGAGGAATTCTACCAGCACCTCCCATGCCATGCATGGCATCGCCTTGGGCTGCTTCACCACTGCCATCCCCAGAGCCCAGCAGGCAGCCCCTGGGATGAAGTCAACCAGCATTAGTTCCATCTCCTTGCCACTGCCAAGAGGCCTCAAGCTTCTTGTCAGCAGTTGCCTGCACTGAGCCAGGCTGAGCAAACTCAGCCAGCAGCCTCTGCACCGGGGGTAGGAGCTGGGGAGCTGTGGCAGAGGAGCTGATGTGCTCCTGCCCCCACCCCCATCAGGCAGGCAGGGCTTCTGCTGTCATCCTCACTGGGCTTCTGCTGTCATCCTCACTGGGCTTCTGCAAGGGCACTTCCAAAGTGGCACTTCCAGCGTGGCAGAGGGATCTTTGGGGAGCCTACCTTCAGCTTTCTGCATCTGAAACCCCTTTTGTGTAGCCACCAACCAACCTCTTCTTCAGGGCAGGACGCAAAGCCTCACGAGCACTCACCTCCGTCCTACCCCAGCTCAGCCCAGGTTTCAAGCCCATGACATGACAAAGGCTGGGATGTTCTGGCCCATGCAGAGACCCTCCCAGCTCCCTGGGTGTTGCAGGACCCCCCAGGCAAAGCGCCACGGAGCAGGAGAGTGTGGCTGCGCGCTCCGGGCTGGGGCCAGGCGCCCAGCCAAGCCTCCCCGCTGCCAGCACGTCCTGCCGCAGCCACAGCGCCTTGGGGCTCTGCCCAGAGAGGCACAAGGGGCATCTGCAGGGAGAAGATGTGGAGGCAGCAGATCCTTGCTGTGCCAGGACGTCTGCCTGTCCCACGAGGGGACCTCACTGCCCAGGAGAGCTTTGCCAAACCTTCCCCTCGGCGCTGAGCCGGTGCTGGCTCCAGCAGGCAGCTGAACTCTCCTCCTCCTCCAAGACCACGTAAGGGCTGGAGCTGAAGGGCTGTCTAGACGTCATCCCACGCTCATTAAACATTCATTTCCTATAATGAAAGAGCTTTTAATTCATTAACCACTCCGCCGTTCCTTAAGGTGCTCGCGCTGCAGCCGCCACGGGCCGCCGACGGTGCCTGGGGAGCGGAGCTGGAGGAAATCGTTGAGGATGAGAGGCACAAACACTCTCCCTGAAGAGACTCCTCTTGATACAGATGCAGAAGTGCCAGCAGGAGCTGGAATCCAAAGGCATCTCTTGATCAGAGAGGTCTGCAGGGAGCTGGGGGGCGGCGGGAGCTGAGGCAGAGCTGATACCATGAGATGGCAGGGAGGGTCCCCAGGCATGCCATGAAGCATAGAACCACAGAACCACAGAATGGCTTCACTGGGGAGGGACCTTAAGGATCATCCAGTTCCAACATCCCTGCTGTGGGCAGGGACCTGTCCTTGTAGCCCAGGTTGCTCAAAGCCTCATCCAAAGCTAGCCTTAAACCCGGTGGACACAGCTCCTCTGGGCAGCCTGTTCCTCTGTCTCACCGCCCTCAGAGTAAAGACCATCCAGTCACATCCCCTGGATCAAGAGCATCCTTGGCCACTGAAAACCTAACCCAAGTGACCTCTTCTTTGGCTGGGGAATTTTCTACAGCCAGAGTGAGGTAGAAGAAGAGCAGTTGGGATGCTGAGGGAGGAGAGCACCGCACAGCAGGGCTCCCCTGTGCTGCAGGCACAAGGCTTTGAAGCCTCCCAGATCAGGGAAATCATCATCTGCTGTCTCTTTTGGCAGGTGGAGCCCAAAACACAGCTTCTCCAGGCTGCTTTGAGAAGGAGCAAACAAAGACCAGCCTCGGCAGGGCAGCTGCAGGAGAGCTGCTGCTTCCTCACCTGGGAACTTCAAAAAGCAGCAGAGAGCTGCAGCAGCTTTGGCAGGGAGGGGTGCCCAGCCAGGCTGCTAAATGGGTCACGCAGCCAAGATCCCTGTGGAACAGCCAGGATCCTGCAGAGTCTTTAAAGTCCTGTGGAAAACTTGCAGGAAGCCGGTTGGGGGGGGGGACAGTAAATCAAACGGCAGCGAGGACGTCAGGAGCTGCCTGCAGCGGCTGCTCCGCAATGCGGCTCCGGCTGCTGGGGCCTCACGGCACGGCCCGGCACGGCCCGGCTCAGAGGGCTTCCCCCACGCCAGCCCTGGGGAAGGTGCCAACATCCTCAGGCCAGCCTTGTTTTCAGATCCCTGCGCAGAGCCAGATGGGGAGGAGGTGGAATTCACCAGGTGGCCTCATGGGTGGGAGGTCTCAGGTGGCCTTTGGGAACAGGTGGTCTGGTGGCTGATCTGAAACCACACTCAAGGTTTATCCAACACACTCAGCTTCAAGATTTATCCAAGCACACCCAGCTTCAAGATTTATCCAGCACACTCAGCTTCAAGATTTATCCAACACAGGCAGTTTCAAGATGTGTGAAACATACACAGTTTCAGGGTTTACCAAACACACTCCATTTGAAGCTCTACAAAGCACTCCATTTCAGGATGCCTAAACCACACTCAGTTATCAGATTTATCAAACACTCCGTTTCAAGATCACAGAATTGTTCAGGGTTGGAAGGGACCTCGAGGCTCAGCCAGTTCCAGCCCCCCCAGGGACACCTCACACTGCAGCAGGTTGCTCACAGCCACCTCCAGCCTGGCTGCAAACACCTCCAGGCAGGAGGCTGCCACCACCTCCCTGGGCAGCCTGGGACAGGCTCTCACCACCCTCATGGGGAACAACTTCTTCCTCACAGCCAATCTCAATCTCCCCATTTCTAGTTCTGCTCCATCCCCCCCAGTCCTATCCCTCCCTGACACCCTCAAAAGTCCCTCCCCAGCTTGCTTGGAGCCCCCTGCAGATGCTGGAAGGCCACAAAGGATGAAGCAGTGCAGGGGAAGACATCCAGCCCTGGCTCTCCTGGGGCTTGCAGGTGTGGTGCTGAAGTCAAAGAGTTATTTGCTTGGTGCAGAGCAGGGGGTGGGCTCTGGGCAGATCCCTCCAGACACAGGAAGCCTCTTGTGGGAAGAGCTGAGAGGGCTTCAGCCCCTGGCCAAGGGAGGAGAGCCTCTTCCTGGGTAAGCTCATGTCCTTGGGCACAGAAGGGAGCTCCCCATGGTGTTCACATCACTGCTGAAGGTCCAAAGCACTTGGAGCTACCTGGTAGTTGTCCTCCAGGAAGGAAACTGGGCAGGAGCTGTAGCTTGGACAGGCCCAGTAGGTCTGTGGGAGAGGTGGGACTGTCCTGGCAGCCCAGGGCATGACTCCACAGGATGCTCAGGTGTAGACATGTTGGGTGTGGAGCTCTGGGCCCTCAACCTATGCCAGTGTCTCACCACCCTCATGGGGAAGAATTTCTTCCTAGCATCCAATCTGAATCTCCCCACTTCTTAGGTTTGCTCCATCCCCCCCAGTTGAAGGTCTCTTCCAACCTGGTGTATTGTATTGTATTGTATTGTATTGTATTGTATTGTATTGTATCACTCCCTGACACCCTCAAAAGTCCCTCCCCAGCTTGCTTGCATAAAGCACACTCAGTTTCAAGCTTTATGAAACACACTCCATTTCAAGCTTTACCAGACCCCCTCTGTTTCACCACATCCCCACAGTGCCTTGCCTGTTTGCAGCAGACACTGGGTCCAGCTGCTGGGTTTGCCCCACAGAAGCCATCTCTGCAAACCAACCCTGCCGTGGCAGGCACTTTGCAGTCCCATTTCCTAGCTGACACTGCAGCAGCTCTCCTGCTGTCTTGGGTATATATTAAAGCCACCACTTCTGCTTCATTTGAGATCACTGTCACCAAGCTTCCACCATGTCCAAGCCCTTTAGCTCTTCCTTCCAGCTGACTTCAGTAATTAGTTTCCTGAACTTCTCAGTCCTCCCCTCCTGGAAATGAAACCTGTCATTGCCAATCTATTTCCCCCCTTCTTCCACTCAGTTCCAAGGGAGTCGATGTTCCCTCCCAGAACAAAGTTATTTTTCCATCAGCTGCTCTTCTGCAGTGCCCTCCCTTGCATGTCAAAAGCAAGCCAGAAATAGCATCACCTCCTGTTGGGTCAGCGAGCCAGAGCAGCCTCCACCCTCCGCCACCAGCAGCATCCCTCACGCCTCGGCGAGCACCATCCCGGCGGAGGTGAGAGGGAGGTTTTGGTTCAGGCTCTGGGAGATGTAAGGGGCATGCCTGGCTGGCAGCAGCCCTGCTCGCCCTGCCACTGCTTCTCCAGGCACTCCCTGTCCCACAGCACTTGCTCTGCTTCCCTCACGCCGCAGCGGCAGGTCCCCCGTCCCAGACCCCAACGTCTCTCTTCTTCCGCCGACTCCCTGGCACTTCCCCGCCCTCCGTGGGACCCAACTCCTGTTTCCATGAGTCAGCTTTTTTTTTTTCTTTCCCCCTCCTGCTGCCCATCCCTCTTCCAGCCTGCTACTTGCCCTTATTTATGTGATATCCTCATTTATCTGATGTGTGTGTGTGTGTGTCACTCCGTGTAAAAACCATTCACGGAAGGAAAAATCCATCCGAGGCCATTAACGTCAAAGGCACTGCCTGCAGCACGGGGAGTGCTGGAGCCACCCATTGTGAGAGACTAAGAGGATATTCAGGAGAGCATCCACTCTGTATTTGCTCTTTCTTACACCAGCCCCAGGCCTCCTCCCCTGCCCACCCTCTGCCCGCTGCCAGCCCTTCATGGGCTCCTCTCGGTGTGTTTGAGATGAGACTCGCAGCTAAAATTGGACTCTCAGCAATTCAGATCCTCTCTGGCTTTTAAAAGCTTCTTAGGAAAGCCTCAGCACTGATCCCAGCAGTGCAAACCCAGCCAGGCCAGGAGGAGAGAAGGCAGCTCCCTAGCTCTGACTGCCCTGGCTTAGCTGCTCTTGATGAGCTCAGCTTCTCCAACCTTCCCCAGCAGAGGGAAATTAATGTTCCTGCAAAACTGAGGCAAGGAGGGACGTGAGTGGAAATTGAATTCTCAAGGCAGAGGCTCTCCAAAATCACAGAATCACAGAACTCCAGGCTGGAGGGGACCCCATGGACCATCTGGTCCCATTTTTCTAGGTGAGAGTAGAGATGAAATGAGCTGGCCCAGCACCCTGGCAAGAGGAGCCTTAAAACTGTCCAGTGTGAGGGAATCCACTGCTCCCCTTGGGAGATGATTCCAATGTCCAGCTGTTCTCATGGGGGAAAATTTCCTTCTGGATTCCAATGGGAATCTCCCCAAAGAGTAATTCCTCAGGACTCCTTGTCAAAAGGGAGTCTCCATCCTCTTGGTAGCCACCCTCCAGGTACTGGCCCAGGGCTACAGCCAACGTGGCATGATGGCTCACCTCTGCCAGCTGATCCAAAACCCAAGAGGGTTTGCAAGCAGGTGAGAGCAAGTGAGACCAAAATGCCACCTGGATGCTGGAGGAGAGCGATACTGTGACACCAAAATAGCAGCTGGGTGCTGGAGGAGAGCAAGTGACACCAAAATCACAGCATCACAGTCTCACAGTATCACCAAGGTTGGAAGAGACCTCAAAGATCATCCAGTCCAACCTGTCACCACAGACCCCATGACTAGACCATGGCACCAAGTGCCACATCCAATCCCCTCTTGAACACCTCCAAGGATGGGGGCTCCACCACCTCCCTGGGCAGCACATTCCAATGGCTAACAACTCTCTCAGTGAAGAACTTTCTCCTTACCTCCAGCCTAAACTTCCTCTGGCACAGCTTGAGACTGTGTCCTCTTGTTCTGGCACTGGTTGCCAGAGAGAAGAGACCAACCCCCACCTGGCTACAACCTCCCTTCAGGGAGTTGTAGACAGCAATGAGGTCTGCCCTGAGCCTCCTCTTCTGCAGGCTAAGCAACCCCCAGCTCCCTCAGCCTCTCCTCACAGGGCTGTGCTCCAGACCCCTCCCCAGCCTTGTTGCCCTTCTCTGGACACCTTCAAGTCTCTCAATGTCCTCCTTAAACTGAGGAGCCCAGAACTGGACACAGGACTCAAGATGTTGCCTAACCAATGCTGAGCACAGGGCACAATGACTTCCCTGCTCCTGCTGGCCACACTGTTGCTGATGCAGGCCAGGATGCCATTGGCCTTCTTGGCCGCCTGGGCACACTGCTGGCTCCTGTTCAGCTGCTGTCAACCAGTACCCCCAGGTCCCTCTCTGCCTGGCAGCTCTCAGCCACTCTGTCCCCAGCCTGTAGCTCTGCCTGGGGTTGCTGTGGCCAAAGTGCAGCCCCCTGGCACTTGGACTTGCTGAATGCCATCCTGTTGGACCCTGCCCACCTGTGCAGTCGGTCAAGGTCCCTCTGCAGAGTCCTTCTGCCCTCTAACAGAGCAAATGCCACATGGCTGCTGGAAAGACAGCTCTGAACTGCTCCTGACACACAGTGCATGTGTCCCTTCATCTTTCACAACCAGACACACAGCAGGGCAGGCAGCTGAGGGGGACATCCTTCCCCCAAAGGATGATCCCAGCACAAAGATCCACAGCAAGCTGTCCTTCCAGGGAGGGACCCACTGGGGACACTCACAGGAGAAATGTCCTGCTCAGGGTGCAGATTATAGAATCATAGAGTCAATAAGGTTGGAAAAGCCCTCAGAGATCATCAAGTCCAACCTGGCACCCAACACCTCCTGATTAACTAAACCATGGCTCCAAGTGCCACATCCAGGCCCTTTTTGAACACCTCCAGGGCTGGGGACTCCACCACCTCCCTGGGCAGCACATCCCAGTGGCAAATTTACTCTTTCTGGGAAGAACTTTCTCCTCACCTCCAGCATAGACTTCCCCTGGCACAGCTTGAGACTGTGTCCTCTTGTTCTGGTGCTGGGTGCCTGGGAGAAGAGAGATGCTCATGGCTGAACAACTGCAGGTGTCCTCAGCCCCTGATTTGCTCCTCACCCTGCTCTGGAGTGTGGTACAGAGGCCTGAGACCCATCCTGCTCCCAGCTGGCTGTTAGCTTGCTGCAGCAGAAGCATGACAAGGCATGAGTGGCCCTGGCCAGGCTTTCCCCAGCTGTGACCCAACCTCTTTCCACATTAACCACAAATGGGTTTGCAAAACCAGCATGTACATGGTGAGAAAGTGCAGCTGATGATCGCTGGGATATGATCCATCCCAGCCCCCCAGCATGGCAGGGGTTGGAAGGGACCTCTGGACATCATCTAGTCCAAGCCCCCTGCTGAAGCAGATTTGTTAGTTCCATCTTGGGTACCAAACAATCCACAGCATGGGGCTGTGCAGAGCAAGCTCCTCAAGTACAACACCAGCATAGAATCATGGAATTGTCAGGGTTGGAAGGGGCCTCAAGGCTCAGCCAGTCCCAACCCCCCTGCCATGGGCAGGGACACCTCACACTGCAGCAGGTTGCTCACAGCCACCTCCAGCCTGGCTGCAAACACCTCCAGGCAGGAGGCTGCCACCACCTCCCTGGGCAGCCTGTGCCAGGCTCTCACCACCCTCCTGGGGAACAACTTCTTCCTCACAGCCAATCTCAATCTCCCCATTTCTAGTTGTGCTCCATCCCCCCCAGTCCTATCCCTCCCTGACCCCCTCAAAAGTCCCTCCCCAGGTTTCTTCTAGCCCCCTTCAGATCCTGGAAGGCCACAATGAGGTCTCCTCAGAGCCTTCTCCACTCCAGACTGCACAGCCCCAACTCCCTCAGTCTGTGCTCACAGCAGAGCAGTTCCAACCCTCTGGAAGATCCTCCTGGGCTCTGTGACTCCTGGGCACTTGTGAGCCCCTTGCTGCAGGGTCTTCTCCCACCTACACACCTTGTGAGAATGGTGTCTGCATTGTGCAGGACAAGGACCACCTACAAAGCCTGTTCTACCAACTACCATTTTAACCCTGCTGTGCAATGCTTCTCCCTTCTCAGCTGTCAGAAAGACTTGGCCTAGCACCCCTCCAGCAAAGCACAACTCTGCTCCAGCCTCACCAGTCAGGAGACACTAACAGCATCTCTCTTTTCATTGCACAGCTTGGGAATGTCCAAGGGCCAGGCTGTGTCCCACTCTACAGCCTAGATTGCTGGTAAAATTCAGGTGCCTGACCAGGGAGCCAAGAGAGCCAAGCTACTGGAGCCTGGAGGAGGCTCAGGGGAGACCTTCTTGCTCTCTCCAACTCCCTGAAGGGAGGTTGTAGCCAGCTGGGGGTTGGTCTCTTCTCCCAGGCAACCAGCACCAGAACAAGAGGACACAGTCTCAAGCTGCACCAAGGGAGGGTTAGGCTGGAGGTGAGGAGAAAGTTCTTCCCAGAGAGAGTTGTTCACCACTAGAATGTGCTGCCCAGGGTGGTGGTGGAGTCCCCATCCCTGGAGGTGTTCAAGAGGGGATTGGATGTGGCACTTGGTGCCATGGTTTAATTAGTCATGAGGTGTTGGGTGCCAGGTTGGACTTGATGAGCTCTGAGGTCTTTCCCAACCTTGTTGATTCTATGATTCTGTACTTCCCCAGCACCACCACTGCAGATTTGCCTGGGTGCCTCTGAGCAAGTCATTGAATCAGCAGAGTGGGCTCCACAAGCAGTGGTATTTACAAGGGAAAAGAGCAAAACCCAGAAGTGGGAAGGAAAGGTGTTAACATCTTCAGTGCAAACACAGAGACTGCACAACCTCTGCTTCCCCAGTGCTCCTGCCTGTTGCCAGTGGTTTGAGCTAAGAGGAGGCCACTGGAAGCTTGCTAGAGAGAAATTGTTGGGGCTCTTGTTGGTAGTCAAGGGCAGGGGAGGGGATCAGGTGATGGTGCTTCCCCTGCCAGAGTCTTCCTCAGGCAGCTTGTTCCAGTGTCCCAGCCCCCTCAAAGCAAAGAGGTTGTGCCTTCAGTTCAAGTGAGTGGTTTGGGTTGGAAGGGACCTTTAAAGATCATCTGGTCCAACCCCCTTGCACTCCTCAGGGCCATGGGAAGGAAAGGTGTTAACATCTTCAGTGCAAACACAAAGAGACTGCACAACCTCTGCTTCCTCAGTGCTCCTGCCTGTTGCCAGTGGTTTGAGCTAAGAGGAGGCCACTGGAAGCTTGCTAGAGAGAAATTGTTGGGGCTCTTTGTGGTTTGGGTCTGAGCAGAGGTCAGCCTGCAGCTGCCACCAGTGCAGGCTCAGGCACAGGCAGCCCTGAGGTCCTCATGGAACATCTGGAGGCTCCTTTAGGCTGCCACATGTCAGATAATCTTGGTTTGTGTGCATGACAAACAAAAACCAAACACAAAACTCTGGGGGGAAATGATAAAGCTGAGCTCTTCCCAGGTCTGGTGTGTTGAGGACTGGAGCAGGGAGTCTTGTCCTCTGCTATCACATCTTTCTCATAACAGAAACTCTAATCCAAAGAAACACTCCCTAGGAAGGTGTGGGACTTTGCCACTGATGAATGCACTTGGGAACAAAGCTCCTGGCCACAGGCAGTGGCCCTGGGCTGGCTCAGGGATTTACCCTGAGGTAAAGGCACTGAGCTGCAGCTCAGCCAATCCCTCCCCATACAGAAGTGCCACTGCCCTCTGGCAGGGTCAGAGCTTGGGAAGTGAGCAGCAGGTCTCCTCCCCATACCTCAGCAGTAGTGTTTGTGGTCTCACCAGTTTGGCTTTATGGAGTGGAGACATTGCATTACCGACCAAGTTCAGCTTGGAAGAGACAGATGTGCTCCTCCCCCTGGGAAGGGAAAGTCCTGCCCCACACGGGGGTGGAAGTGAATGGAGAGATAGTGGCTGCCTGGCAACACCATCCCCTGTCTCTGAGGGTGCTGAGACACTGACCCAGGCTGCCCAAAGATGTGATAGATGTCCCATCTCTGGAAACATTCCAGGTCAGGTTGGATGGGGCTCTGAGCAACCTGCTCTGGTTGCAAATCATAGAATCATAGAATCAATAAGGTTGGAAAAGACCTCAGAGCTCATCAAGTGCAACCTGTCAGCCAACATCTCGTGACAACTAAACCATGGCTCCAAGTGCCACATCCAATCCCTTTTTGAACACCTCCAGGCATGGGGAGGTGGTAGGGTTTTGTCCTGGAATGAGAATGTCCTTAAGTAGCTAAGAGATGGAGGGGAAACATCATCCCCTTGCACCACTCACTGAGAGATGGAGGGGAAACATCATCCCCGTGCACCACTCACTAGAGATGGAGGGGAAACATCATCCCCTTGCACCACTCACTAGAGATGGAGGGGAAACATCATCCCCTTGCACCACTCACTAAGGCATGGAGGGGAAACATCATCCCCTTGCACCACTCACTGAGAGATGGAGGGGAAACATCATCCCCGTGCACCACTCACTAGGAGATGGAGGGGAAACATCATCCCCTTGCACCACTCACTAGGAGATGGAGGGGAAACATCATCCCCTTGCACCACTCACTAGGAGATGGAGGGGAAACATCATCCCCTTGCACCACTCACTAGGAGATGGAGGGGAAACATCATCCCCTTGCACCACTCACTAGAGATGGAGGGGAAACATCATCCCCTTGCACCACTCACTAGAGATGGAGGGGAAACATCATCCCCTTGCACCACTCACTAGAGATGGAGGGGAAACATCATCCCCTGCACCACTCACTAAGGCATGGAGGGGAAACATCATCCCCTTGCACCACTCACTGAGAGATGGAGGGGAAACATCATCCCCTTGCACCACTCACTAGAGATGGAGGGAAACATCATCCCCTTGCACCACTCACTAGAGATGGAGGGGAAACATCATCCCCTTGCACCACTCACTGAGAGATGGAGGGGAAACATCATCCCCTTGCACCACTCACTAAGGCATGGAGGGAAAACATCATCCCCTTGCACCACTCACTGAGAGATGGAGGGGAAACATCATCCCCTTGCACCACTCACTAAGTCATGGAGGGGAAACATCATCCCCTTGCACCACTCACTGAGAGATGGAGGGAAACATCATCCCCTTGCACCACTCACTGAGAGATGGAGGGGAAACATCATCCCCTTGCACCACTCACTAGAGATGGAGGGGAAACATCATCCCCTTGCACCACTCACTAAGGCATGGAGGGGAAACATCATCCCCTTGCACCACTCACTAGGAGATGGAGGGAAAACATCATCCCCTTGCACCACTCACTAAGTCATGGAGGGAAAACATCATCCCCTTGCACCACTCACTAAGGCATGGAGGGGAAACATCATCCCCTTGCACCACTCACTGAGAGATGGAGGGAAACATCATCCCCTTGCACCACTCACTGAGAGATGGAGGGAAAACATCATCCCCTTGCACCACTCACTGAGAGATGGAGGGGAAACATCATCCCCTTGCACCACTCACTGAGAGATGGAGGGAAACATCATCCCCTTGCACCACTCACTAGGAGATGGAGGGGAAACATCATCCCCTTGCACCACTCACTAGGAGATGGAGGGAAACATCATCCCCTTGCACCACTCACTAAGTCATGGAGGGGAAACATCATCCCCTTGCACCACTCACTGAGAGATGGAGGGGAAACATCATCCCCTTGCACCACTCACTGAGAGATGGAGGGGAAACATCATCCCCTTGCACCACCAGGGTAGTTGCACCTCAGCAAAGTTGCTGCTCAGTGGACAATGTGGAAATGTGAGCACCAAGAGCAGGACAAGACCTGCAAAATGCTGCCCCAGAAGGGTATTTTCCCAGAAGTGCTGAGCAGATGGTTGGGATGCAGCAAGCCTGTGCTCAGAGCAGGAGGAGGGCAAGGAGGCTGCCAGCACTGCCATGCCACTTCTCTTCCTGTCGTTGCAGCAGGAAGGAAGACTGCAGCCACGGGACACCCAAAACAAGGAAGCACAGACGGTGGTGGATCCCCTCACCAAGAATCTACAGAGAGTGGAAGGAGATAGGAGCTGAGTGCTGAGATCTTGCTGCAGTGATGGCCAGCACCCAGGTGGTGTGACAGCCCTGTCCCCCCCCCCAAACCACTCTGTCAGCAGCAGTCCGAAGGAGCCAAGAACACAGTGAGATGGCAGTGGCTGGTGTCCCTCCTCCTCTGTGTCCCACACAAGGGCCCTGGCCAAGCCATTTGGCCATTTCTTTGTGAAGAGATTATGAAAGACAGTTAAAGGAAATGACCTTCCCCTTGCCACAGGCTGGGCTTTGCTGGGCTGAGGGAGCTGGGGCTGTTCAGCCTGGAGAAGAGGAGACTTAGAGGGGACCTGAGCACCCTCTGCAACCACCTAAGAGGAAGCTGTAGTCAGGTGGGGGTCAGGCTCTCCTCCCAGGCTACTTGTCATAGAATCATAGAACTAACAAGCTGGAAAAGACCAACCTATGACCTAATACCTCCTGACAGCTAAACCATGGCTTCAAGTGCCACATCCAAATCCCCTCCTGAACACTTCCAGGGATGGGGACTCCACCACCTCCCTGGGCAGCACATCCCAAGGGCCAATCTCTCTTGCTGGGAAGAACTTTCTCCTCACCTCCAGCCTAAACTTCCCCTGGCACAGCTTGAGACTGTGTCCTCTTGTTCTAGTGCTGGTTGCCTGGGAGAAGAGACCAACCCCCACCTGGCTACAACCTCCCTTCAGGGAGTTGGAGAGAGCAAGAAGGTCTCCCCTGAGCCTCCTCTTCTCCTCTTCCTGTGACAGGACAAGAGGGCATGGCACAAAGCTGTGCCAGGGGAAGTTTAGGTTGGATGGTAGGAAGCACTTCCTCCCAGAAAGGCTGATCAGGCACTGGGATGGACTGCCCAGGGAGGTGGTGGAGTCAGCATCACTGGAGGTCTGTAAGAGAAGATTGAATGTGGCACTTAGAGAATCACAGAACTGTCAGGGGTTGGAAAGGACCTCAAGGATCATCCAGTTCCAACCCCCCTGCCATCAGCAAGGACATGTTCAGGGCTCCTCAGTTTAGGAAGGGCATCGAGACACTTGAAGGTGTCCAGAGAAGGGCAACAAGGCTGGGGAGGGGTCTGGAGCACAGCCCTGTGAGGAGAGGCTGAGGGAGCTGGGGTTGCTTAGCCTGCAGAAGAGGAGGCTCAGGGGAGACCTCATTGCTCTCTGCAACTACCTAAAGGGAGGTTGTAGCCAGGTGGGGGTTGGTCTCTTCTCTCTAGCAACCAGCACCAGAACAAGAGGACACAGTCTCAAGCTGTGCCAGGGAAGTTTAGGCTGGAGGTGAGGAGAAAGTTCTTCCCAGAGAGAGTTGTTGGCCATTGGGATGTGCTGCCCAGGGAGGTGGTGGAGTCCCCATCCCTGGAGGTGTTCAAGAGGGGATTGGATGTGGCACTTGGTGCCATGGTCTAGTCATGAGGTCTGTGGTGCCAGGTTGGACTCGATGATCTTTGAGGTCTCTTCCAACCTTGGTGATACTGTGATACATGGTTTAGCTGAGGTGGTGGTGTTAGGTCATAGGCTGGACTTGGTGACCTCAGAGGTCTTTTCCAGCCTCAACACTTCTGTGATCCTCTTCCCTTCCCTCCTCCAGCCGGAGTGCTGCTGGCTCCCCGGGGCAGGCAGCTCGCTCGGGCTGGCCGCAGGCTTGCAGGGGACAGCGCTAAGCCACCTGCATGAGGCTGAGCACTGCCAAGACAGGACAGATTAATTGACTCCCATGTGGAGTGAGATGGAGTTTGGTCCTTTTCTAAGTGGGCTGGCGGGAAGTGGTGTCTGGAACAGCAAGGACTGAGCCTCGCTGTGCCAGGGAGCACTTCTCACCCGAGGGCCATCTCTCATTCTGCTGACCTACCCCTCCTAGGCAAGGGCAGAGCTCTGTGTGCCCTCAGCCATTAGAGGAATGGGTTTTCCACCTTTGCCAATGGGAAATGGAAGCTCTGGAAAGGCCACAAATTCCTGCCACAGGCACTGAGCTTATTGTCACCACAGCTTGGCCTGCGCCCCTGGCATGGAGCATCTCCGCCGGCGTCTCACAACCCTTCCTGTGCCTGTGCTTCGTGCTGCTAAGCCCCACAGGGAGCAACAGGTTCCTCCTGGGGGTATTTAAGTCCCTACTAGTTGGAGTGTTCCTTGGTTTAAGCATTTTTCACTTGGGCTTTATGGATTTATTGATTTATTCTTCCCCAGGAGGGTGGTGAGAGCCTGGCACAGGCTGCCCAGGGAGGTGGTGGCAGCCTCCTGCCTGGAGGTGTTTGCAGCCAGGCTGGAGGTGGCTGTGAGCAACCTGCTGCGGTGTGAGGTGTCCCTGGCCATGGCAGGGGGGTTGGGACTGGCTGAGCCTGGAGGTCCCTTCCAACCCTAACAATCCTCTGATGCTGTGATTCTCAGCTCCATCTGACCTCAAGGGAAGTGAGAATGCTGGGTTGGAAGGGACCCCAAGGATCATCTGGTCCAACCTTTCTTGGTAGTAGTGTAGTTGAAATGAGCTGGCCCAGCACCCTGTCAAGCTGGGTCTTAAAGCTGTCCAAGATAGGGCAATCCACTGCTTCCCCTGGGAGGTGATTCCACTGTCCAGCTGTTCTCATGGGGAAAACTTTTCTTCTGGAGCCCAGCAGTAACCTGCACCCATTGTCCCTTCTCTTTTCCCTGGGACTCCTTGTGAAAAGGGAGTCTCCATCCTCCTGGTAGCCACCCTTTGTGTACTGGAGCATGGTACTGACACTTGGCTTTAAAGGAACTCAGATGCAAAGCAACCTCTTGAGACTGAGCAGTAGCCACACTAGCCAACCCTGGGCACCCTGGCTGGGCTCCTTGCTTGTGTGGCTCATAGGATGCCAGCCCAAGACATGGTCAGGCACTGAGTGCAGTGGGGAAGGCTGGAGGGGTGAGTAACCCTGGAAGGGCAGGGCACAGGGAGCATGCCAAAGCTGAACGGCTTTGCTCCTCTCACCTCCACCAATTTGGGGCGTCGGGCGAGCGCCTTCACTTCAGCAACCCTCTTGCAAACCATCCCAAGCTTCCAGGGCCAAAGCAGATCCCACTGGAGCAGCATCCCACTAGAAATGCAGACAGCTGAGCTCTTGTGGGAAGTGCTCTAAAATCCATCTGACAGCATCATGGGAACTTTCCAATTGCCAGCCAGACTGTATCTGTGCCACTTTAACCCCCTTCTTCCTACACAGACAGCATTTTGCTCCTTCTCTTGCTACTCAGTATTCTGACTGGGATCCTACCTCTGCAGAGCCTGGAGAGCCTCAGCAGGAAAAAAATCATACAATCACAGAGCTGCCAGGGTTGGAAGGGACCTCAAGGCTCAGCCAGCTCCAACCCCCCTGCCGTGGCCAGGGACACCTCACACTGCAGCAGGTTGCTCACAGCCACCTCCAGCCTGGCTGCAAACACCTCCAGGCAGGAGGCTTCCACCACCACCTCCCCAGTGTCCATTTCTTACCTCCTGTGCCCACACAGAGGTTTTGGAAAGGATGACCAGAGTGGTTTCAAAGGCACAGGACCACCTGGGACAGCAACCCCCCCTCCCCCAGATGACAGAATCCTCCAGTGGTGTCATGGTGGGACACAGGACTGCAGAGGAGCTGGGAAGACCTGCAGTGCATTGCAGGGTTCAGAGGCACACAGCTAGGGGATGGGAAGCCATGGGCATGACTCACAGCAAGGAAACTCTCACCAGGCCTATGGAGAATGTTCTTCTCCATGAGAGTCTTGTAGCCTCAGACAAGGTTATAGGAGTAGTGGCATCCCAGCCCTTGGAGACAGCACCATAGAATGGGTTGGGTTAGAAAAGACCTCCAAGATCATCGAGTCCAACCTTCAACCTAAGACCACCATGGCCATTACACCATGTCCCCAAGTGCCATGGCCACAGGTCTCTTGAACACCTCAACACTTGCCTGGTCAGACCCTGAGCAACTTCTGCCAACTGGGAGACAGCTCTGCTTGGGGCAGGGGCTGGATGGGAGGCTCCAGATGTGTCCTTCCAACCCACCTCCCTACCTCCACAGAGTCCTTGCCAGCTCCCAGATGGGAGAAGGGCAACAGCTTTCCACTCTCAGCAAGCAGGAGGGACCTGAGCAAGAAAGCTGAGATCAACTTGACCTACAGATAATCTTACCATGGATGGTCCCTGAGGGGATGGCAGGGCAGTAGTGGTGGGGGGTGAGGCACACAGCGAGAGCTTCGTCGTAAAATCAACATCTTTAATCAACTCTGTCAGTGATGAGCCCTCAGGAGGCTCTTCCCCACACTAGGAGATCACTCCCTGGAGCCAGCTGTCCTCTTTGCATAATGTAGCCCTGACATCCCAAGGACAGAAGTCCTAAAGGAGGCCCAGCTGCAGCAGCAGGACACACGGTGTGTAGTGCTTGTCCCAGCCATGCTGTAGGAGGGGACCTGTCCATGTGCCCCCTCATCTCCCAGCTGCAACACAGCACCTTGCTCCCTGGGAAGTGGCTTCCACAGCCCAGCAGCACCAGCACTTGCTCTGCCAGGGACAGCAGCGCTGTCTTCCCTCCTGGGCTGGAGCTGGCAGCCTTTCACATCACCAGAGCCACTTGGAGAGTGGAAGTGATGGACATTGTTCCCCCAGGGAAGGACAAGCTAGCTTTGCTGGGGATCCACATCAATGTTAAGGACGGTGCCACCATGGTACCACCAGTACAACACAGCAGAGTACCACCAGGTGCCACAGTACCATTGCTCTGCTCATCATGGCACTGCCAGCACCGTCAGGCACCACCATGGTACTGCCTTGATGCACTGGTACCGTGGTGATGCTCCATGGTGCTGCCACAACCCCGTGGGAGTGGGAAGGGGGCTATTAATCACCCACCAAGCCAGAAGCCTCCAGGATCACAGGGAAACACTCAAAGCCCAACACTCAAGAATGAAGGGAAACTGGCTAGCAGGTGCCCAGCAGTCACCACCGCAGTCCTCACCCCTTCCACCACAACCCATGTGCAGAGCTGGTGCATGGGGGACGCCCTGCAAGGGATCACTAGAGCTGGGTGCACAGGACGCTGCTGGAGCACCCACAACCCCCCCTTTGCAGCAGCCACCTGCCCCCCTGCCACTCCCAGCCTCTCCCACCCAGACTCAGGGCCACCCCCTGCCAGCTCTCCCAAAGGGTCAGAGAACAGCAGGCTTGGCACAACCGATTTGACTCTCGGGGTGGACGGAGCAAGGAGGTGGGAACAGAAACGCTTCCCAGCGTGCCGCCCTGGGTTTTGGCTGGGCTGCTTCTGGAACGGCCAGGAGCTGTGCTCAGAGGCAGAGCAAGGACTGTATGCTTCAAGGTGGCTTCTCCCAGAGCATCACAGAGAACAGCCCTTCAACAAGACTCCTGAGGAACCATTTTCTCCTCCGGTGGGTCTCTGTCGGCGTCGTTTCTCCTGCAGGCTGCTCCAGCCTGCCTGCCAGCCAGGCTCGGAAGCACGGCACAGGCTTGGCTCAAAAAGCCTCCTCCCAAATCGTGCTCAGCTCTGCTCAGCTCTTCATTTCCATGCCAAGAAGAGCAGGCCAAGAGCTGCTTTCTCCCCTGGTTTAAAGGCACCACAAAGCTACCCCAGGGGATCCCAGGTCAATGGCTGGTTTTACCCATGGGGAAGGAGGGGAAGCTGTCCCGAGCAGGATGAGCTGATGAACTTTAGAGGGCTGGATCGAGGAGGTGAGACCTAGGGAGCCTTTTGGGGATGGTTTTAGAGAAGTGCTGCAAGGGGCTGGGCATTGCACTGCCTCAAGGTGCCCCAGTGCTGTCTGCAGGGCCAGGTTCCCCTGCAGCACAGGTACCCCAGGTCCTCCTGGGCTGCCCTGAGCAGAGAGGGGATGCTCTGGAAGGGAATGGTATTGAATCATGTCTCTGCAGAGCCATCGATGCTGCCAGAGCGAGGAGAAGATTGCAGAGATGGTTCAGTCTTTGCTGGTGCAGGGCTTGGGTCTGCACCGGGTGGGCTCTGCCCAGTGCTGGCGCTGGTGAGACCCCACACCAGCTCCAGCACCAGCTCGGGCAGGGGCAGCTGGAAATCCCTGGAGAAGGGCACCGAAGGCTCCTTCTCCCTCATCCCGGTGCGCGGCAGCGGCTCTGGCAGACCCCAGCCCCACGGGGGAGGTTTCCTGTGGGTGGCTGAGCCACGGCCAGGCGCAATGATTTCCCGTGCCCGTCTCGCACCAAGGTGACATCCCCCCGGTGTCCCGACGCCTCTCCCCCCTCACAAAACGCTCACCGCCGCCCCGCACCCGCCAGCAAACGCCCCCGGCAGCTGCCTTACCTGGGGGGGTCGGTCCTGCCGGTCCCGTCCGAGCCCTTCCATCGCTCGCAGCGGCCTAAAGAGCTCCGGAGCGGAGCGAACCAGCTGCTGGTCTGCCGGGGGGCAGCGCGGGGGCTCTTCCTGGGGCGGGGGCACTCCGGTCCCCTCCGGCCCCGGGGTCGGCTGGCAGGTCGCTCTGTCCCCTTCAGCCCCGACGCCTTTCGGAGTGTCCGGCTGCGGACAGGCGGAGGCCGCGGGGGTGGCATCGCCCGCTGCCGGGGCACCGCTTTGCCCAGTCCCCGGCTGCGCTGGGGCCGCACCGGGCACCCCCCGCTCCGGCTCCGGTTCCTGCATGGTTGGGGCACGGCGCTGGGCTCAGCCGCTGCCAGCGAGAGCTCCCCGTGGCTCCGGGAGCCGGCACGGAAAACCTGAAGGCATCAGAGGCGCGGCGGCGGGAGCAGCCCGGGCCCCGTTCCCTGCCGGTGGGAACGGAGGCGGCGGCACCAGCATCCGTGCGCCGGGGGAGGCTCCATCCCCGCCTGGATCCGCCACCCCCCCTCCCGCCCCTCCGGCTTCTCCACACCGTACAAAGGCTGCTGCCCGCTGCCGCTGCCCTCAGCCCTCCGCCGCCCCCGGCCCCATGCCCGCCGCCCGCCCTGCCAGGGATGACGTAGCGGAGGGGCCGGGGGAGCTGCCAGCCCCTCACCGTGGCTTCGGGCAGCCCCCGGCGCAGACGCCGCCGACTCATCAATATTAAGCCGGGTCCGTTGCACCCCGGGGGGGGGCCGCGCCGCGCCCCCGGCCGCCAATAGCGGCGGCTCCGCCGGTTTCCACGGCAACGCTGCGGGAATGGGGGTTGCTGCCTATTGATGAGGCGGCGGGGGTGATGCGGCACTGAGAGGATGGGGTGGGGGGAGAGGATGGCTGCCCCCCTCCACAGCCCCCCTCATCGCATCACCCCTCCCCACACCGGGGTCGGGGTCCCGCGGAGCCCTGCGGCCCGCCAGGTTGGGGGCTTTTGAGGACAGCACTGGCCCTGAGCAGGGCAAAAGGGTCTGGCCCTGGGCATGGCAGCACATTTGTGTGTCCCCCCATGCCTCAGCCTCCTGCTCTGGTGACCCCTGGGCATGAGAAGGGCCAGCTCGGTCCTGCTCCAGGGATGCTCAGCCCTGCTCTGGGAGGGGGTGCTCGAACAGCTTCCATCTGTGCCAGCAAAACCTCAACACCCCCCTGAAATGTGACCTGCAGAAGCAAGCCCCTGCCCAAAACACGGTCTGGGCCCTGCCTGCAGCATGGACCAGGGGCAGAGGCTGCGGTGGGCAAGAGGCGGAGGGTGGTGAAAGCCTGGAGGGAGGTGGTGGTGGGGAGCTGATAAAGGCTCACAGAAGAGTTTGGGTTGGAAGGGACCTTTAAAAGCCAAGTCCAACCTCCCCACAGCCAGCAGAGACATCTGCAGCTAGAGCAGGTTGCTCAGAGCCCCAAACAACCTGACCTGCAATGGTTCCAGGGGTGGGGCACCTACCTACCACCTCTCTGGGCCCAGAGTCTCCCCACCCTCAGTGTCAAACATTTCTTCCTTCTCCCCAGTCTGAACCTCCCTCTTCAAGTTTAAACCATCTCCCCTTGTCCTGACACAACAGGCCCTGCTCAAAAGTCTGTCCCCAGCTTCCTGGGTGTCCCCTTTAAGCACTGAAAAGCCACCAGAAGGTCTCCCTGGAGCCTTCTCTTCCCCCAGGCTGAACAACCCCAGCTCTCTCAGCCTGGCCTCACAGCAGATCCAGGGAGACAGGAGGCAGCAGCATCCTGCTGGGCATTGCCATGCCTGCACACACACCACACAGGCAGTGCTCTGTCCCTGCCCACTCCCTGCCTTGCTGTGTCTTTGGTGAAGATCACCTCATCCACCACGCTGCACAGCAATGCTCAGAGGACAGCCACTGGGCCACCCTGAGGGACATCTCTCTGTCCTTGCTCCCCAGCTCTGTTCAAAGCTTCATCAGCTGCAGAGGAAGGTTTGGTGATTGTTGTGGCCTTCCAGGATCTGAAGGGGGTCTATAAGCAAGCTGGGGAGGGACTTTTGAGGGTGTCAGGGAGGGATAGGACTGGGGGGGATGGAGCAAAACTAGAAGTGGGGAGACTGAGATTGGGTGTTAGGAAGAAGTTGTTCCCCAGGAGGGTGGTGAGAGCCTGGCACAGGCTGCCCAGGGAGGTGGTGGCAGCCTCCTGCCTGGAGGTGTTTGCAGCCAGGCTGGAGGTGGCTGTGAGCAGCCTGCTGCAGTGTGAGGTGTCCCTGGGCATGGCAGGGGGGTTGGCACTGGCTGAGCCTGGAGGTCCCTTCCAGCCCTGGCAATTCTGTGATTCCATGAACCCAAAGCCACAAGGGGTGGCACATATCTCATCCCAGTGCTGAGGAGCTGGGGGGCAGGTCCTGCCTCTCTGCATCTTTCTGTGTGGCAACAACTCCCATCCTCCCTGCTGGTGCCCCCCTGTTGTGTGGTGGGGGACAACATCTGGCACCAAACAGTGTGTGGCTCCTTTAGTGGTCAAGGTTCCTGGCACCAGGAGAACCTACTCTGGTTTTGCTCCAGGCAAGATAGCGTGCAGGGGGTCATTCAGACACCCCTCAGGTCATCCAGCGGTGCTCCGTGCAGCTGTGTCAGCTCTTGAAGCAAGACGCAGCCGGCTGCGTGTCAGCGCCGCCTGAGCAGAGCCAGCCCAGGCAAGCCACCACGGAGGCATGCCGGCTACAAGGGCTGCAGATGACCCACATAGATGGAGTCCTGCACTGTGGGGGGTCACCACCGGCTCTGGCAGCCTCATGTCTCACGGCATGCAGGAACCTGTTATCCCACCCGAATCCCAGATCCCTGAGCCCTCCCTTCTGAAGGAGTGCAGGTGCGAGGCAGGGGGAAGCCCCCGGCTGGTGAGGAGCAGTGAATTCCTCCACCAGACCAGAGGGGAGATTCCAGGCAAGGGATCCAACCTTCCTGCATTTGCTGGTACTTGTGCACCTGCAGAACACCCACCCAAGTGATCCCTTCCCCTCCAGGATGAGTCCCACCACCTCCCACCGCTGGAATCCCCACCCCCCCTCCCCGGTCCCTGCCCGCAGCTGCCTTCCCCCATCCCAAGGAGACAGCAGGGAGGATCTCCAGGTGCTGCCCAGCTCCCTGGCAAGACAGAACAGGCAGGAAGGGCTAGCAGGAGGCAGCGGGAAGGGAAATGCAGCGCTGATAAGATCTGGTGGTTGTGAGCAGCTGGCGGCGCAGCCTCCTTGGAAACCCTGCTCTGACACATTCTGTGCTGCACTTCCACTGCCCTGCGCTGCTCACCAGCTCTGCTCAGCTCACCTGGGACATGCTGCCCCCACAGCACCCCCCCAGCAGCTTTCTGCTTCTCCAACTCACTGGTGCCAGACCCACAGGGCTGCAGGGTGCTCCCAGGAGCTGCTACCCTGGGGAATGACGGGCCGTGAACAAGCCCTTAGGCCACCACACCAGAAGGTCTCCTGGAACCCTCTCTTCTCCAGGCTGCACAACCCCAACTCTCCCAGCCTGGCCTCCCAGCAGAGGGCTTCCAGCCCTCCCAGCATTGCTGTGGCCTCCTCTGGCCCCACTCCAACAGGTCCCAGTCTGTGCTGTGCTGAGCACCCCACAGCTGGCCCCAGCACTGCAGGTGGGGTCTCAGCAGAGCTCAGCAGAGGGGCAGACTCCCCTCCCTGCCCCTGCTGCCCACACTGCTGGGGATCAGCCCAGCACATGACTGGGTCTGGCAGAACCCAGCTGGGAGGCTGTTTGGAGCCCACAGTCTTCCCAAAGCCACCGTGACAGCACTGGGGTGGGCCCCTGCACCCTCCACAGCACCTGAAGTGTCTCAGCCCCAGCCCCTGCTCAGCTTGGGGAGTTTCTGTGCGTGCAGAGCAGCAGGGACCGGAGCCCACGCAGCCTGCCCACCTCTGCAGCATTGAACTGGGGCAAGGACAGGATCACAGAAGTGGTTTGGGCTGGAAAAAGCCCTTTAAGAGCATCCAGTTCAACCCTTCTCTAACTCCACCAAGGCTGGTGCTAACCCATGGCCCTCAGCACCACATCCCTGCCCCTTTGAAACCCCTCCAGGGATGGGGATTCAACGACCTCCCTGGGCAGCCTGTGCCAGGCTTTGAGAGCCTTGTCAACGAAGAAGCTTCTCCCCATGTCCAACCTAAACCTCCCCTGGGGCAACCTGAGGCCATGTCCTCTCATCCCTCGTTACTAAGAAGAACAAAGCCACCCCCAGCTAGCTCTGTCCTCCTTTGAGGCTAAACAAGCCAAGCTCCTCCGGAGACCACAAGCTCACCCCAACAAGGAGAGGACACATTTCTCTGGGGGGGGGCGGGGGGGGAAACCTGCCAAAATACAGCAGTGTGGAGGGAGAGCACTGCAAACCAGAGCTGCTTCCCTGTTGCTTAAAAAAAACAACCCCAAAGAGAAGAAGAAGAAGAAGAAGAAGTCTCAGTTTCTGTTTTGCTGCTCTCAGCAAGAACCTCGGTTCCAAGAACCACGTTTTCAAACCTCTGCCCCAGCAGCAAGGGCAGAGAGGCTGTGACACTGGTAACCACAATTAGCCTCTGATCACAACCACTGGGTTGAGTTTTTGTTTGGTTGTTGGTGTTTGGTTTTTTCCCCCCCCCCTTCCTAAACCATGAATATTCCTTTTTAAAAGGGAGGGGGCTGGGGAGTGAACTTTCAAACCATTTTGCATCTTCACAACTCCAACTCTTTGTTCTCCCCCAGCCTGCAGCAGAATGAAAGCTGCTTGGGGTGCTCTGTGCTTTGAGGAGGGAAAGCTTTTAGCCCTTTTTTTTTTTGGTTTGCCTCCTTGTCACCAGGGATTATTTTTTTTCTTGTCATTTGCTTCCTGCTTCCCTTTCAAAAAGCCACACAGCCAGGGAAGGTTTGGGCTCCCCAGGTCAAGAGAGACAGGGACCAACAGAGAGAGTCCGACAGAGAGCCACGAGGGTGCTTAGGGGGCTTGAGCATCTCCCCTGTGAGGAGAGGCTGAGAGCCCTGGGGCTGTTTAGTCTGGAGAAGAGGCTGAGAGGGGATCTGATCAATGTCCATCAATACCTGAGGGGTGGGAGCCAAGCTCTTTTCAGTGCTGCACAGTAATGACAAGGGGCAATGGATATAAACTCCAGCACAGGAGGTTCCACCTCAGCACCAAGAGAAACTTCTTTACTGTGAGGGTGCCAGAGCCCTGGAGCAGGCTGCCCAGAGAGGCTGGGGAGTCTCCTTCTCTGGACACATTCAAAACCCACCTGGATGCATTCCTGTGCAGACTACCCTGGGGTGGACTGGATGATCTCTGGAGGTCCCTTCCAACCTCTAGCACACTGTGGAATGTGGGAAAGCCAGAACAGCAAAGCACCTCAGTCCCAAACTTGACGGGGACTGACCTAGTTGGAGGTGTCCCTGCTCCCTGCAGGAGGGTTGGACGAGATCAGAGAATCACAGAAGCAACCAGGTTGGAAAAGACCTCAGAGACCATCAAGTCCAACCTATAAAGATGACCTCTGAGGGTCTCTTCCAACCCAATGGATTCTGTGATCCTGTCTGGGGTCAAAGTGAAAAGTGAAATTCCCTTTAGATTGGATCTTAGGAAGAAGTTCTTCACTCTCAGGGTGGAGAGACTGGAACAGGTTGCCCAGAGTGGCTGTGGATGTCCCCCTCTATGTTCTTTACTCTGAGGGTGAGGAGACACTGGAGGGAGGTTGTGGTTGCCTCCTCCCTGGAGGTGTTCAAGGCCAGGTTGGATGAGGCCTTGAGCAGCCTGGGCTGGTGGGAGGTGTCCCTGGCAGGGGGGGGTTGGAGTAGACAATCTCTATGAACCCTCCCAACTTAGGCCATTCTATGATCCTGGGATAGCCCAAACTCAATCAAGCCACCCACAAACCAACAGCCCCAAGAGCTGCACAGGAAGCTTTACAGAAAGTGAAAACTTTCCATTAACATTTGGGCTCAACAAAAAAAAAAAGGAGCCCAGAAATTGCATTTTTAATAGAGATTTCCCCCCCCCCCTTACTATTTTTAGATGCCCTCTCCCATGGGCAGGAGGCTGGAGGAAGGGGGAAGCAAAGTCAAGGTGGGGCTTGACTGTGGGTGTTGTGGGAACAAGGATCCTCCTCCCACATCCTTGCAAGCCAGGCTGGTTTTAGACCCCCCCACCCCCACCCCCCCCAGGAAGGATGGGCCGGGGGTGTGTGGCTGAAGGAATCCAGGGATGACCACAGGAGGTTCTTTGCTCCCTGTGGCTTGGTGAGCGTGGAGGAGCTGCCACAGGCCAGGGCAGCTCTGCCGGTGAGCTCTGGTGGCCTGAAAGTGACAGCCCCGCGCCGATGGGCTGAGATTTGCTGCCTTCCCTACTCCCACCACCCCCTCCCACGGTCCCACCGAGGCTGCCCCGGGGCTCTGACCACGCTCTCCGGCAGCAGGGATGCTCATGGTGCCTCCTGCTGTGGGATGACCCTGCTGCCCGCGGCCCTGGGCACTGTGAGAGTCTCTTCCCTTGCCCGGGAACAGAATAAAAAAGTCCACAAATCAATGCCACAGAAGAGGTTTTATTTAGCAGCCCCTTGCCCCACTGCACCTAGAATCTCTCAGCAGCACAAAGCCATTCCAGAGCCTCCCCTCATTGCACGTGGCCCCCACCTCCCCCCCCCCCCCCCCCCCCAATCTCTTCCCAGGGTTTTGCCAAGTGGAAAATGCAGATGGGAGGGGAAAAAAAATGAGGGCCGTGGAGGCTTTGCTACCTACCTGACCTCCCTGCCCCAGCGTGCCCCTCCTCCACACACGTGGCACAGGGGGGCCATGCGGCTCCTCTTCGCCACATGGCCGCTCCCCAGGTGCCAGAGGGGCAGCAGGGACAAGCAGAGCATCCAGGGAGGGCGGCGGTGCCCGTGGGGTGGGCGGCCAAGCGCGGGCAGGCTCCGGCGGGCAGGGCACAGCCCACCCTCCGCAGCTGGCGAGGGGCAGGTGGGCGACGGCGGTGCTGCTCTCTTCTCCGTAGCCCACAGTACACTCATCCATAAAGTAGGAAACACTACACCCTGCAGTGCTGTTTAGTAGTGCTTTCTACTTTATGGGTGACTGCACTGTCTCTCAGTCGGGGTCCGGCGCTGGCTCTCCTCCGGCGAGCTCCTGGCGTCCCTGCCCGGCCGGCTGCGGCGCCCCACGCGGCCCCTGCCCTGGGGCTGCTTTCGCTGCCAGCCTGCCCGGCGGTGGAAGCTGCAGGGCTGCTCTTGCCCTGGCGACAGAGCATCTCTGCCAGCGTCGCCTCCCGCCTCGGGCAGCCGTGTTGGGCACGTTTGTGCTCACGGGGCACCTCCTGCCTTGTGCTCCCCCACCTCCCCTAACCCCCCACCCCGAGCACAGGGGACATCCTGCCCTTGTCCCCATGGGCAAGGTCCTACCTCATACCTCCATATTCCCACCTCGAGCCTTATCCCAGGCACAAGGGACGTCCCCACTCTGCTCCCCAAGTGGAGAAGCCACCTAATACCCCATCTTGGTCGCAGGGGCCAGCTTCAACTTGTCCCCAAAGTCGGGACTCCGCCTCAGACCCCACTGAGGTCATAGGAGTCCCTTGCCCCCCAAGGTGGGGACTCCACCTACCACTCCATCCTGGTCATAAGAGACAACTTCGACTTGTTCCCAAAGAGGAGGACTCTACCTCAGCCCCAGTCCTGCTCTCAGAGGACACAATTGCCTAGTCCCTGCCGGTGGAGAGCCCACCTCAAACACCACCCTCCCATCTCAGACCTCGTCCTGGGCACGGAGGGTGTGTTTGCTGTGCCCCCACAGGGAAACCTCCAGCTCACAGCCCAGCCCATCCACAGAGGAGCCCCTTGCCCTGTGCCCACAGGGGAGATCCCCCCTTGAACTCCGTTGTTGCCTTTCATCTCCATCCCAGTCTCAGAGGACCACATCACCTTCATCCCAAAAGTAAGACCCCACCTCAACCTCCATCCCCGTCCCTCAAACCCCATCTGGATCAGAAAGACACCCTCCCCCCCGGTCCGCACGAGGGGACCCCGCAGAAACGGCACCCTGGTCACAGAGAACTCCTTTGCCTTGTCCCCGTGGTGGGGAGACCAAAGCTAACTCCACCTGCATGACACAGACCCCTTGCATTGCCTTGTCCTCGTGGAGAAGACCTCACCCAAATGCCACTTTGGTCACAGAGGACTCCACCTCCTTGTCCCCCTCAGCGGAGATCCTATGGCAAGCTTCTTCCCTTCACCCTTGGGATGTCCCCATAGGGGACCCCAGCTCATCCCCCTATCCTTTACCAAAGACCCCACTGCCCCATCCCCCTGCCCCTGAAGCCAGAGGAGTTCCATGGCGTGAGGTTCCCCATGGGACTCCACCTCACCCCATCTGCCAGCCACATGGAGACCTTTCGGGTGCCCCCACTGCCCTTCAGGCCATGTGGTGGGGCTCACCGGGAGGTCCGGACACACACACGGCCACACAGACCCCAGCCCAAAGACCCTCACCTGCCCCACCAGCCTCTGCGTCCATCCAGTCCCGTCCAGTCCTGTCCCTGCTGCCACCAAAAGTCCCTTCGGTGCAACTTCTGCTTTGGGCACTTCCCTCCTCCACCCTCCCGCCAGCCTGGCACCTCCTCCCCCCACACCGCCCTGCTCCCCGGGATGGAGGGCACCCCCTTACCTACCATCGGCCCCCAGCACCCACCGAACCCCTTGCAGCGGTGTTGGGGCTGCCAGCAAGCCAGGACACCACAGGCCGCTCCTCAAGTGCCACATGGGCACCTCGGATGGGTCCCTCCATTACCGGCTTGGGCTGCGGGCGGCCCACGCTGGGTGCTGCTGGCCCACGCTGGGTGCTGCTGGCCCACGCTGGGTGATGGTGACCCATGGTGGGTGCTGATGGTGACCCATGGTGGGTGCTGATGGCGCAAGCCGGGTGACCCTTGCCGGGTGTGGATGCTCCTCGTGGGGTGCCGGTGCAGTGGGGTGCCGGGGCAGTGGGGTGCCGGTGCAGTGGGGTGCTGGTGGTGCCCGGGGATCAATGGGCCCCTGCTGGGAGCGGGGCCGCTTTTAACCCCATCCTGCCCACGTGGCCCCGACCACAGGAAGAGCCGTAGCTGCTGAGCAGATAACGGTGCAGGGTTCCACCCAGCGCACCACGCAGCCCGACCGCAGCCAGCCCAGCCGTGGAGCGAGGGGCGGCCACCGCCGAGTGCCGGAAGCCCCGGGGGCCGTTGCAGAGCAGCCGGTTACGCTCCCCCGGGCTCCGCCGCCGGCGGCGCAAACATGTTTGTGCGAAACCCAGAGAGACACAAAGCCCCACGGGCTGTTTGTGCAGGGTGGCAGCGACCAAACCCTCCCCACCATGGCTGTGCAGGGTGGCAGCGACCAAACCCTCCCCACCATGGCTGTGCAGGGTGGCAGCGACCAAACCCTCCCCACCATGGCTGTGCAGGGTGACAGCGACCAAACCCTCCCCACCGTGGCTGTGCAGGGTGGCAGCAACCAAACCTTCCCACCGTGGCTGTGCAGGGTGGCAGCAACCAAACCCTTGCCACCGTGGCTGTGCAGGGTGGCAGCGACCAAACCCTCCCTACCATGGCTGTGAAGGGACACAGGAACCAAACCCTCCACACCATAGCTGTGAAGGGTGACAGGAACCAAACCCTCCCCACCATGGCTGTGAAGGGTGACAGGAACCAAACCTACCCCACCATGGCTGCACAGGGGCCAGGATGGCTGCATAGTTCCACCATGTCCCCTCCCCATATCCTGGCTGTCAGACCTGCTCAGGAGGAAAATGTTCCTGACCATGGAGAGAGTTTCTGGAGAGGCCAGCAGCCCATGGTGGGTGCCTGCAGGAATCAGGGTAGTAGGGTGAAGCAGGCAGGGATGCAGGTGCTAGCAGGCAGGGATGCAGGTGCCAGCAGGCTGCAAGCCCTAAACTTGCTTTTAGGAAACAATGTGTTGCCCAAGAGACCTCCTGAAGCCTCTCACCCACTCAGCTCTGCAACAGCAGACTTCCCTCAGCCCTGGGGAAGCTGTAACGGCCAACGGGGACAGGAGGCCCCTGGGAAGAAAACCAAAAGCTGAGCTTGCAGGGTTTGCACACCCAGGTCACAATGGCTGTCACTGCCTGATGGCCCCAGGACTGGAGCAACCACAGCACAAGGAGCAGGAGCAGTTGGCATGGCCACCACCATGCTGTGTGCCCAGAGTATACCCTGCCCAGTGCTGGGTGAAGCTGCCCATTAAATGAGATTAAAACTGATGAGCTAAAAGCCCCCAGAGTGACTGGAAATGGGGACACATTGGTGCCTGTGATGGCTTCCATGTGGTGCTGCAAAAGGCTCTCTTTTTTTAGGCCAGTGCAATTTGCTCTCTGCATTGATCATCTGCATGGGAAGGTTAATAAAAAAAACCCTCCCTGGTGAGGTTTGCAGAAGGCAGGGGAAGGGCAAAGTCAGGGTGGCACGGTCAGGAGGGATCTGACCCGAGTAGCACATGAACTGATGACAGCAGGGAGCAGGGGGGTGAGGAGCAGGAATGTCCAGACCCAGGCTGGATTGCTCAAAGAGTTTCACTGGGGGGAAAAAACCCATGGCTGGAGCAAGCCTGGCCACCTGCCCAGGCAGCCTCAGCCCTGCACCTCCAGCTCCCACAGGCCTGCCCTGCCTCCCACCCTTCGCTGGCCTGCGCTTGTCTCCATCCCTTGTGGTCACAGGCTGGGGACATTGTGCTGCTTGTGCTGATGAGAGATTCCACAGGGAAAGCTAAGCAGCCACTGGTGATGTGTCCACAGAGTCTGTTTGGCAGCCAGCGCAGCTCTGGCACAGGAGAGCATCTCTGCCACAGGAGAGCAGCATCTCTGCCTCACCATGCGGTGAGCAGCTCCTCGCCAGCGGCAGAGCCACCACGTGCACGGCTGGTCCCACGTGGAGCCGGGCCAGGAGCCTCCAGAGCTTCCTGAGTGAAGTTCTCCTGGAGACACCTGGAAAATGGGAACAGAGAATAGCATCACAGCCTGGTTTGGGTTGGAAGGGACATTGAAAGGTCAGCCAGTCCAAACTCCCCACAGTCAGCAGGGATGTCTGCAACTAGAGCAGGTTGCTCACAGCCCCTAACACCCTGACCTGGAATGGTTCCAGGGATGGGGCATTTCCTACCTCTCTGGACAACCTGGGACAGGGTCTCACCACCCTCAGGTGGTGAAAAACTATCTTCCTTCTCTCCAGTCTGAATCTCCCTCTTCTGGTTCAAACCATCACCCCTTGTCCTGTCACAAACAGGCCCCGCTCAAAAGTCTGTCCTCCGCTTTCTGACTGACCCCTTTAAGTACTGCAGGGTCACCAGAAGGTGTCCTGGACCCTTCTCTTCTCCAGGCTGAACATCCCCAGCTCTCTCAGCCTGTCCCCACATCAGAGGTGTGTGAGCAGGTTGCTCCTGACCCTCCTGGAGAGAGTCCCCAGCGCTGCCACTCGTGGGCTGGCCCCCAGCAGTGGTGGGTGCCTTCACGGGGGCTCAAAGCTGGGTGCAGGCAGCCATGCTCTTGCAGCAGAGCTGAGGAGCCTGGGTCCCAGAGGTGCTGCTGAGGGACTTTCCCCCATGCTCCAGGCCTGAGGTCACATTTGCTGCAGCATGCTGTGCTCCTGCTAAGCGCAGAGGAGGAGGGCGGAGGTGAGAAGCCAGGCCCCGAGGCAGAGAAGGTCCATTTAAGGTTAACTGTGTTGCAAGCAAGGTGAAGACGTCTCCTCAAGGATGGTCTCTCCAGAGGGGAGATAGCAGGGGGTGGGCAAAGCAGGTGGCAGGAGCTGAGCCCTCCCAACTGGGGGTGTCCAGCAGAGCCCTGCCGCTGCCTGTGCCCAGCTGGTGCCGGTGTGCCAGCAGCCCTGCGAGAGGGCCACGGGTGCCTTCCCAGCAGGGAAGTGGGGGGAGGTGACGCTTCCTCTTTCCCCAGCGCAGCATGGACTGGGGGGGGGGGGGGGGGGGGGGGGGGGGGCAGGACATTTTGGGTGTCCCGAGTTAGTTTCTTTCTGCCAGCGGCCACCCACCGCCTGCGCGGCTGCTCGGAAAGCAGGAAATCAGCAGATCCGTGTCCTCGGGCTCAGAGGAGCTGCGCTGACAGCCTCCATCTGCTGCTGAGCTCACCACAGCCCCCGGCTGCTGCTGAAGTTTGGTGACAGGCACCCGCAGCTGTGGGATCGTCTCCTTTCACCCCTTGGACTCTGATGGCCGATTGTGCCCCGCTGGCTAGAGGAGCTCCCAAGGGAGCCAGGGCACAGAGGACTCTTGGGGCCGGGGGTGCATGCAGCGGCTGCGTGCCCCTCTCTGCACCCTGCCCAGCTGCTTGGCACCACCCGGGGCCCTGCTGCTGGAGCCCAGGGTGCTGGCTGCTGCTGCTGCTGCTGCCTGGGGTGCAGCTTCCTAACCAGCCACAGTTACCTATCCCAAACCACCTCCCACCGCTCCCACCGCTCCCCCAGCTCTGCCCTTGTCGCAGCGCAGCCAGATATGGGTCAGACACCCACAGCACCCCCAGTTTCTGCTCTGTAACCAGCACCGAGGGCGCCTCAGCGCCACCCCCAAGGTCCAGAGCTCCCCGTGGGACGCAGGCTGTTGCTTTTCCAGTAACTCTCCCAATATCGGCAAGCACAGGGGAGCAGGGCCGGGGGGCTCGGGGGGCGGCGATGGCACCGGCCCCGGCCGGCGGGCCGGGGGCAGGGCGCTTGTCGGGCGCCGCAGCCCGAGTGCTGCGGAGGCGCTGATAGTTCTTATCGTGCCTCGCAGCGACTTCCCCTCCTCGCCTGCGGTCTCGGCGCTCGCTGCACGCAGGGGAAGTGGTGGCCAAGCCAGCTGCTGCCTTCGGCCTCACGCCCCGATTAAAGGGGACAGCTCCTGCCTGAGTCCTGGCCTGGGAACCCAGCTCTGTGCTGGGGCAGGCAGGTCCTGCTGCCCAGCCGTGCCCACATGGCTCCATCCGTCCCCATCTGCCTCCAGCCAGCCAGCATCTCCTGGGCCTGAGAGCTGTGCCGGGGGAGGAGGAGGAGGAAGGGGGTGGTCTCTCCCAAAGCCTCCCTGAGCGCCCCTCCGCTGCCCTGGGGCTAGTGGGAGAAGAGATCTGCTAGCCTCAGGGACGCAGGCAGCCAGCAGTGTCCTCCGGCCATCATTCTGCCAGACCCCAAGGAAGCCACAATGCTTTGGTGGTGCCATTGTTAACACAGAAACCTAACGACTGCGTGCCCAACACAAGCCACCATATCCCCCCCAGGGAACGGGGGACAGAGGGGCAGGGATGGGCACAGCTCACTCTGCTTTGCAGCACAAGGGGTGGCCTCAAAAAAGACCCCTGGGACAGGGGGCTGTGACCTGGCAATGCTCCTGGAGAGCACAGGGAGAGCAGCTGCTGCACTGGGGGGGGGGAGGAAGGGGGGGGGGGGAGGATCAGGCGTGCCCAAAACAGCTCCCGAGAGCTTTTTGGGTGGGCAGAGCACTGTTTGCCACCACCCTGCCGGGCACCACGGGGCACAAGGAAGAGCTGCAGCACCTGCGGCAGGGCTGAGCGCCAGCCTCCGCACCCCAACGGGTAGGGCTGGGCTCGGGGCCAGCCGCCTTGGGCTGAGCCGCAGCGGGCAGCAGGCCGGCCGCAGGGCCGGTAGCAGGCTGGCAGCGCCGGGTGGGATGCTGGGCTGGGCTCCCCGCACGCTGCCCGCCTGACCCCGCCGCCCGCAGCCCCGTCCGTCCCGCCGGGGCCGTTAGCAGTGAGTCAACCAGAAACTGCCGGGTGAAGGCGGCGGCGGGGCGGCGGGGGAGGGAGCGGGGGGAAGGAGAGGCGAAGGAGAGCGCGAAGGGAAACCTCAAAAAGCCGAAGTGCGGCGCGGGTTGGGCGCCGGGGCGCGGCGGCCGCTTTGCCTTTGCCCTTATATAGGCAAATCGCGGCCCGGCTGCGCCAATGGTGGCCGCGGGACCGTTGGGCTGGCGCTGGGGCACCCAGGGCCCTCTCGTTTTCCATGCCACCTGCTGCAACCGGCCTCGCAGGTGGGGGAAGGGGAGGCCGCAGGTTGGAGCCCCGTGGTGCCCCCCAGAGAGGCTTCCCCTCCACACCCCGCTCCGGCAGCTGGCGCTGCGCCGCCGTGGCGCGGATGGGAGCCTCCCGTTTTCCTCTTTCCCACCTTCAGCCGAAGGTCCTTCGACCTCCCCGGGGGTGCTCTGCCCCAGGGTGGGCTCGTTTGGGACGGGGGCTGCTCTGGGACTGAGCCCAGCAGGGGTGGGGGGAAGGAGGGATGAGAGCTCCCCAGCGGGCTGTGGATCTGCTGGGGCAGGATGGGCTCAGGTGTGGAGCTGAGCTCTGTGCTAACAGTCCCTCCTTTCCCAGTGGTCCCTGCACCCCCCAGGACAAGGCACAGGAAAAGCTGAGCATCTCCAAGGTCCAGAGACCCTGAGGAGGGGGGAACAGGCACCCAGGGCTGCCAGGGAGCATCTCCCTAAGCCTGGCATTGGTGGCACCTTTCCAGACCAGCCAGGTGATGCTGGGAGAGCAGTATCATTGTCCCCAAGCCTGGCCAAGGGGCCAGATCCTGCAGCCACTGGGGTGTGCTGAGACCCACTGCCATGGGTCTGGGCTGTCTGGGAGCCTACCAGAGCAGGTACAATGTATGCAGGTATGGCTCTGCTTGGGCAGTCAGTGGCATCTTCTACCAAGACCATTCCCTCAGGGGTGAAAAGCCCCTTTGCAGACCAGCACCTGCTTTGGGCAGAGCCTGGGGTGATGCACATCTGGCCAGGAGGAGGAAGGACAAGTGCTACCCAGGATGCAGCAGGAAGTCCAGACTGGGGCCAGGGTAGATACCACCAGGTTCCCAAATGCCTCCTGTGACTTCAGTTGTGGTCTTCCTTAGGGTCTCCAGGCCCTAAGGAAATGTACCCTCAGCACCCCCATGAGGATGAGACCCCACTCTGCCCCACCAGCCCTTGGTGTGTCCCCTTCCCATGATGCAGAGCTTCAGGAGCAGGCCAGGGAGGTGAGAGCACTGGAACAGGCTGCCCAGAGAGGTTCTGGAGTCTCCTCTGGAGACTTCCAAGCCCTGTCTGGGTGCATTCCTGTGTGACCTGTGCTGGTCCTGTTCTGGCAGAGGGGTTGGACTTGATGATCTCCAGAGGTCCCTTCCAACCTGTGAGCCTGTGAGAGGTCTCAGACATGAGAAGATTTGGGACCCTCCAGCAGCTTCTTGCGACCTCCAGCCACCAACCCCCCAACTCCGTCAGCAGGGCAGCGAGTTCAGAGGCGCCCACCATGAAGCAGCAGCTTTGAACCTCCTTGCAGGCAGCACTGAGCTTGCAAGGGCTGGCAGTACCATCTTCACATGCTCCTTGCAAGCCTGCTTCAGGAACTGATGGCCCACAGCAGAGCCTCCTACTTCCACCGCAGCTCCTGAGAGGCGAACACCCGGAAGACCACAGCTCCTCCTTGTCCTTTCAGATCCCATCAGCAGGCAACGTTCTCCCAGTTCCTCACCCACCACTCTCCATCACCAGTGCAGCAGGGACCCCTTGAGATGAGACATGTGGCAGCCCTGCCTCATTTCTGCCATGCTTGGAAAGCTTTTGTGGCTGCCTGCACTTCTGAAACCTGTCCCCACCCCCTCTGCAGCTTGCCTAAAGCTGGTGGCCCCCTCCTCTCCCCACCACATCACACTCAGGAGCCCCTGCGGCTTCTGCCCACGGCCCTGCCCAGAGGTAATGGGCAGGATGGGTTGCACTGACATGGTTACACCCATGGCTTTGCCATCCTTGCTCCAGCAGTGTCTCACTCCAGCCCCAGGCAGGCAGCATGGGTACCAGGAGGACAACCAGGAGGTCATCTCCCCTGCATCTCTACCCTGCCAAGGTCTCCTGGGCCATTTTCCAAGGAAAACCATTTTAGGCTGGGCTTGGTTCGTTTGGGGGTTTTGTCCTGCCCAGCACCCACCGTGGAGGGTCTTCACACCCCTGCAGTAAGCAGCCCTCCAGGCACACTAGGACAGCTGAGAGGCACCTGGCAGAGCCCCAGTCCATGCACTGGAAGGCAGAGGGGCAGCAAGTGAGGGCAGATTTAGGCTGAAGCAGGCCAGATGCTGCTGCAGCAGGCCCTGGGCAGCACCTCTGCTTGCTTGCCCTCACACCAGCACCGAGGTGACAGCGCTGGAGGATGTCACAGCACGTGGTCACAGCATGTGCAGAGCACCCACAGGAGCAAAACTGGGGCAGGGGGACCCACTGACCCACCTCAGGCACAACCCCCTTTGGCTGGAGCCCACGGAGCTCCAGCACGTGCCCCCTGCCATCTGAAGCCCACCTTGCCCAGGCTGCCAGACGAAGGCCAAGGGGAACCAAGGTCCAGGGGTGGGTGGCAGGGAGCATGGGCAGGTCCCCTCGTGGAGGGGGCTCGGTCAGGCATTTCCCAGCGGCAGCAGCAGCTGCTTCAGCAGCAGCAGTGTGTGCTCTGTGGTTTGGAAAGTCACTTTTCTCACCCCCGGGCGGGGGGGGCGGCTGCTGGGGCACGGCCCCGGTATCGGTTCTCAAAACCCCCACAGAGAAATCCACTGGCCTGTGCTTCCTGCTGGGGGGCTGCCCTGGGCACCCCTCCCTCCCAAGCTGCAGATCATCTCCAGCTTCCCAAGCACAGGGCCCCAGCAGGCATCCTCTTCCCCCGGGCTGGTGGTGCTGTGGACATCCCACCCAGGGCCCTTCAGATCCCAAGCCGAGCCTGGCTTGCGCTCAGCCCCGGGGGGAGCAGGTGCTGGCAGCGCCGTGGAACCTGCAGGGCTTCCAGGCCCGGCTGAAACGTGTCTGTGCCGCTTGGTGCAGGGGGAGGAGCCGCCTGAACCTGACTCAGATCCTCGGCTCCCCGCACGCTTCCACGCCGCAGCCCCAGCTGCCGCCGCACATTTCTCCGCCGGTGTCTCCAACGTGAGCGCCGCTGCCCTACTTTCCTCGGCAGACACGGCTCCACATCCCCGGGCTGTTCGGTGCCGCAAGCCACTCCCCTGGCGCTTCTGGGCCCGGGCTCTAACCGAGATGCTCATCTCGGGCGCTCTGCGGGGGTCCAAGGCTCGGCTCTGGCGGCGATGAGTCACTTCGGGCGGCCGGGGGCTGGGAGAGGTGGAGCAGGTGTGGGCGAGGGAGCTGCCAGGGGAGAGGCTCACCCAGCCAGCCCCGTGCCAGGCGCAGGATGTTGGAGGTGCTGGGGGCTGCTGCAAGGCAGAGGGGGAGCAGCTCTCTGCAGGACCACCAAGTGGGCAGCCCCTTGCCCTCCCATTCTCAGCCCTCCCCAGGCTCAGCTCCTGATAACCTGCAGTGGTTGTGATCCTGGCAAAGGCTGAGAGCCCCTGGGGGTTTCCGAGTCCCTCCTCATCTTCCCCAAGAGGCACGGTGGCAACACAGGCTGCTTCCTGGGGACAGTTTATGGGCTCCTTGGCTCAAGAGAGACTGGAGAGAGTCCAGGGGAGGCGACAGAGATGCTGAGGGGCCTGGAGCAGCTCTGGGAGGAGCAAAGGCTGAGAGCCTGCAGAAGAGCAGCCCCAGAGGGCAGCTGAGCAATGCTCAGCAAGAGCTAAAAGAGCTGTAGGGGGCAAGAGGATAGGGCCAGACTCTGGTCAGTGGTGCCCAGGGACAGGACAAGGGGCAGCAAAGGGCACAAAGTGGAACTCAGGAGGTTCCATGTGAACAGGAGGAGAAATTTCTTTGGTGTGAGGGTGCTGGAGGCCTGGAGCAGGCTGCCCAGAGAGGTTGTGGAGTCGTCTTCTCTGGAGAGATTCCAACCCCCCCGGGGCATTGTGATCCTGGGCAAGCTGCTGTGGGTGCCCTGCTTGAGCAGGGGGTTGGACTGAGGGGGGAATGGCTCTCCAGAGGTCCCTTCCAACCTCACCATGCTGGGATTCTGGGATTTCCTAAGGAGAGGTCCCAGTCCTGGGCAGTGTTACTGCAACCTGCAGCTTCCCAGGAAGGCAGAGGTGAGCACCACCCTGCCTGCAGACCCAGAGCCCAGCCCAACAGCCCACCCTGCCTGGGGTCCTTCTTGTCACCTCCTCTGCACTGTGGGGCTAGTGGACAAGGTGGCCTGGGACTGGGGAGGGGGTCCTGATGAGCCTCCACACTGCAGCAGCTCCAGCATGGCCATCCCTGGAGCCAGGGATGAGGGGACAAAGGCTGGGAAGCTGGCAGGGAGTGAAAGATGCTGTGAAATACAGTAGAAAATAGCTGTGCTCCAGGCATCCCTTGCTCAGGTCCAGCAGCAGCAGCTTCCCCCCAGCCTTGCCAGGTCCATCTGCAGCAGCAGCTTCCCCCCAGCTTTGCTCAGGTTCAGCAGCAGCAGCTTCCCCCCAGCCTTGCTCAGGTTCAGCAGCAGCAGCTTCCCCCCAGCTTTGCTCAGGTTCAGCAGCAGCAGCAGCTTCCCCCCAGCCTTGCTCAGGTCCAGCAGCAGCAGCTTCCCCCAGCTTTGCTCAGGTTCAGCAGCAGCAGCAGCTTCCCCCCAGCCTTGCCCAGGTCCATCTGCAGCAGCAGCTTCCCCCCAGCTTTGCTCAGGTTCAGCAGCAGCAGCAGCTTCCCCCCAGCCTTGCTCAGGTTCAGCAGCAGCAGCTTCCCCCCAGCTTTGCTCAGGTTCAGCAGCAGCAGCTTCCCCCCAGCTTTGCTCAGGTTCAGCAGCAGCAGCTTCCCCCCAGCTTTGCTCAGGTTCAGCAGCAGCAGCTCCCCCCAGCTTTGCTCAGGTCCAGCAGCAGCATCCCCCCAGCCTGGCTCAGGTACCCCTGAAGCAGCTTCTCCCCAGCCCGGCTCAGGTCACTTTAGCAGCAGCTTCCCCCAGCCTGGCTCAGGTCACTTTAGCAGCAGCTTCCCCCAGCCTGGCTCAGGTCACTTTAGCAGCAGCTTCCCCCAGCCTGGCTCAGGTCACTTTAGCAGCAGCTTCCCCCCAGCCAGCAGCGGTCCAGCCCCGCTCCACAAAGCTGTGCTGCCACCCCGTGGCCCCCGAAAGCTTTGAGGGCAGGTGGTGGATCTCCATCACCTCCAACATCCTTTCCAGCCTCCCTGGAGCCAAAACCTCCCTGCCCAGACCCAAGCCCCCCCAGCTGCAGGAGTTGCCTCTCTCAGCCTTCTTGCCCCCTTTTCATCTTGAACCTTGCCAGCTCTCCCCAGCCTCCCGTGGCTGCCCAGGCAGTGCTGGCTGCAGCTTCCCTGCAGCATCCTGCAGGGGATCAACCTACCCCAAATACCAACACCCCCCAGGGGGACCCCAGCTCACCCCATCCCTCTCATATTATCACCATTGGTGGAAAAGACCTCTAAGATCACCAAGTCCAACCTTTACCTAAGTGTACCAGGGCCACTACCTCCCTTGAGCACCATATCTAGATGGGTTGAGGGCCCAGAGCTCCACACCCATCATGTCTACACCTGAGCATCCTGTGGAGTCATGCCCTGGGCTGCCAGGACAGTCCCACCTCTCCCACAGACCTACTGGGCCTGTCCAAGCTACAGCTCCTGCCCAGTTTCCTTCCTGGAGGACAGCTATCAGGTAGCTCCAAGTGCTTTGGACCTTCAGCAGTGATGTTGTGAACACCATGGGGAGCTCCCTTCTGTGCCCAAGGACATGAGCTCACCCGGGAGGAGGCTCTCCTCCCCTGGCCAGGGGCTGAAGCCCTCTCAGCTCTTCCCACAAGAGGCTTCCTGTGTCTGGAGGGATCTGCCCAGAGCCCACCCCCTGCTCTGCACCAAGCAAATAACTCTTTGACTTCAGCACCACGCCTGCAAGCCCCAGGAGAGCCAGGGCTGGATGTCTTCCCCTGCAGTGCTTCATCCTTTGTGGCCTTCCAGCATCTGCAGGGGGCTCCAAGCAAGCTGGGGAGGGACTTTTGAGGGTGTCAGGGAGGGATAGGACTGGGGGGATTGGAGCAGAACTAGAAATGGGAGATTGAGATTGGCTGTGAGGAAGAAGTTGTTGCCCAGGAGGGTGGTGAGAGCCTGGCACAGGCTGCCCAGGGAGGTGGTGGCAGCCTCCTGCCTGGAGGTGTTTGCAGCCAGGCTGGAGGTGGCTGTGAGCAACCTGCTGCAGTGTGAGGTGTCCCTGGGGGGGTTGGAACTGGCTGAGCCTCGAGGTCCCTTCCAACCCTGACAATTCTGTGATCCCTACCATGCTGCAGCCCCCTGAGCTCACAGCAGTCTTCTCCAGCCACACACCTGCTCCAAACCCCTGCAGGAGCCATGCTCTGGCTGATTTGGGGTGCTTGGGTCTGTCTTGGGGGGGCAGATTTAGAGAGTGGAGCAGTTCAGAGAGATCAGCTCCAGCTCCTGCCAGGTTCCCCTTGCTGCAGCCACTCTTCTCCCAGATCAAGTGCAGCTTTCAGGTGGGTTTGGGTTTCCACTACAGTTCTGTTTGTCTACAGCAGAACAAAAATGGAGCTTTCCAGGCACAGGATTAGGCAAGAGAATTCAAATGCTTGTTTCACAGAGCTGCTGGTGCAGGACTGCCCCTGGGCAAGCCACCCCTGTGGTCTGTGGCTGCTGCTGAACTGGAGCAAGCCAATTCAGCAAGAGCCACTGGCTGAGACCAGAGCTCTCTGGAGCCTGGGCAAAGCAGACCCCATCCAAGCTGGCAGCTCAGCCAGTCCTCTGCACATACAGGTCTGGGTTGGTGCTTCCACCCTTGCTTGTCCATCCCTGCCCTCTGCAGGACCCAGTGCTGCCTCCCAGCCACACCAGCAGCTGGTTTGCTCTGCCTGCCATGGAGGCCAGCAGCAGCCAGCTGAAGGTCCTTCAACATCCCTTATACAGGACCAGGGCTCTGAGCAACCTGCTCCTTGCAGATGTCCCTGCTGACTGCAGGGGGTTGGAAGAGATAACCTTTAAAGGTCCCTTCCCCCCCAAACCATTCTGAGTCTCTGATTCAGTGACCTGCAGGCTAACTGCCTCCAGATGAAATTCTGAACACCATCTTACCAGGTCCATCCAGCTGGCAGCTGTGAGGCACAAGCCACTGCTCTGCTTGATCCTACAGTGCAGGGCTGCCCAGTTCAGGGCAGGGTGGCCCTCTCAAGGCAAGGATGTGGCCCATGGCAGGAGTGGTGGTGACTGCAGGCTCCAGCCCTCCAGCAGGTAGGAGGCTGGTGTGAACCCCCTCACCACAGCATCTGCTCCCTGCAGTGGGTGAGAGCAGTGCCCCAGCAGACAGCTGGACTCAGCTCTGAGCAGGCAGGATGTTTATTGAGACATTTACACAGCTAGAGCCCAGCTCACCTCTGTTCCACACCACCCCCCTGTGTGCCACCATCTAACACCCCTCTCCAGACCTACTCACACCCTCCCCCTGGGCAAGGCTCAGAAAAACGTCCATGGTCCACGTGGGCAGAGTCCAGAGGCAGGGAGTGAGAGGAGGCAGCAAGCTCCCTCCCAGGGCAGGCCCACTCTCCCCACTGCTAAAGCTGAGAGGCTTTGGAGCAGTGCCTCTGCCAGCCCCTCAGGTCTTTATGGCTGTGTCTCGGGACTTGTAGGCCACCCCTCGGCTCTTCAGCTCTCGCACGATGCCTGCAGCAAGGAGACAAACAACACCTCAGCGCCCCAGGGGGGGACCTCAAGCACACCTCAGCGCCCCCAGGCCGCACCTCGAGCACACCTCAGCGCCCCAGGCCGCACCTCGAGCACACCTCAGCGCCCCAGGCCGCACCTCAAGCACACCTCAGCGCCCCCAGGGGGGACCTCAAGCACACCTCAGCGCCCCCAGGCCGCACCTCAAGCACACCTCAGCGCCCCCAGGCCGCACCTCAAGCACACCTCAGCGCCCCAGGGGGGGACCTCGAGCACACCTCAGCGCCCCAGGGGGGACCTCGAGCACACCTCAGCGCCCCAGGGGGGACCTCAAGCACACCTCAGCGCCCCACGGGGGACCTCAAGCACACCTCAGCGTCCCCAGCGCCGGACCTCGAGCACACCTCAGCACCCCAGGGGGGACCTCGAGCACACCTCAGCCCCCCAGGCCGCACCTCGAGCACACCTCAGCGCCCCCAGGGGGGGACCTCGAGCACACCTCAGCGCCCCCAGGGGGGGACCTCGAGCACACCTCAGCGCCCCCAGGGGGGGACCTCGAGCACACCTCAGCGCCCCCAGGGGGGGACCTCGAGCACACCTCAGCGCCCCCAGGGGGGACCTCGAGCACACCTCAGCGCCCCCAGGGGGGACCTCGAGCACACCTCAGCGCCCCAGGGGGGACCTCGAGCACACCTCAGCGCCCCCAGGGGGGGACCTCGAGCACACCTCAGCGCCCCCGGGGGGGACCTCGAGCACACCTCAGCGCCCCCGGGGGGACCTCAAGCACACCTCAGCGCCCCAGGGGGGGACCTCAAGCACACCTCAGCGCCCCACGGGGGACCTCAAGCACACCTCAGCGTCCCCAGGCCGGACCTCGAGCACACCTCAGCACCCCAGGGGGGACCTCGAGCACACCTCAGCCCCCCAGGCCGCACCTCGAGCACACCTCAGCGCCCCCAGGGGGGGACCTCGAGCACACCTCAGCGCCCCCAGGGGGGGACCTCGAGCACACCTCAGCGCCCCCAGGGGGGGACCTCGAGCACACCTCAGCGCCCCCAGGGGGGGACCTCGAGCACACCTCAGCGCCCCCAGGGGGGACCTCGAGCACACCTCAGCGCCCCCAGGGGGGGACCTCGAGCACACCTCAGCGCCCCCGGGGGGGACCTCGAGCACACCTCAGCGCCCCAGGGGGGACCTCAAGCACACCTCAGCGCCCCCGGGGGGGACCTCAAGCACACCTCAGCGCCCCCGGGGGGGACCTCAAGCACACCTCAGCGCCCCCATGCAGGACCTGGCTGTCATGGAGCTCTCCCTGAAGAAGCTCCTCCTCAGGCTGAGGTGGAGCCTCCTGTGCTGGAGTTTCTATCCACTGTCCCTTCTCCTATCCCAGGGTGCAGCTGAGCAGAGCCTGTCCCCTCCCTCCTGACCCCCAGCCCTCAGATATTGATAGACATTGATCAGATCCCCACCTAGTCTTCTCCAAACTGAACAGCCCTAGGGCTCTCAGCTTCTCTTCATCAGGCAGCGCTCCAGTCCCTTAATTGTCCTTGCAGCCCTCCCTTGGACTCTTTCAAGTAGATCCTGTCCCTCCTGAACTGGGGAGTCCAGAACTGGCTACAGCCCAGCACCCAGCAGCCAGAACAAGCCCTCAGCTGCCACCCACACAGGGATCTCCCTTCCACACAAGCTGGGAGCATTACCTTGGGGCAGGCGGCCGGTCACAGACACTGCATAGACACCGGGCTTGAAGTTACCTGGGGGAGAGAAAACACCAAGTCCCCTGGGCTGGCAGCAGGGGGGTGGGCAAGCGTCCCTGCCAGCCTCTGCCTGCAGAGCTGCCTCCTCTCTGGGGGCAGAAACTCCCCACCTCGGGAGGAGCAACTCCCTCCACCTCGGGAGCCGCAACCCCATCACAGCGAATAGAAATCCCCTCCTCAGGGGCAGAAATCCCCGCTGCCGCCCCAGCAGTTAACTCCCAACGCCCTGGAGAAAGGCTTTACTGAACAGAAAGAGGTCTCCAGCTCCCAAAACAACTGGAAGAAACTGGGAGAAGCCACTCACTGATTCGCTGCCACTTGGAGACCCAGCTGTCCTCAGGGCTCATCATGGCGATGATCCTGCGAGAGGGATGGGGGTCAGGGGGTGCCTCTCAGGCTGGCGTCTCCGCGGCGCCACCGAAGTGGCAGCCCCCCGGGGAAGGCGGCCCGGGGAAGGCAGCCCGGGCCGGGCCCCACTCACCCGTCGAAGGAGGAGCTGGTGCAGTCATAAACCATCTCCCGGTTGCCCTTCATCTGCAGGTAGGCATCGCAGTTGTCACAGCCGTCGTACTCGAACTGGTCGATGGTCTGAGGAGGGACAGAGGCCTCAGCGCGGGGCTGGGGAAGCAGGGAGCGGGGCCTGGGCAGGAGCTGGGGGGCAGGACGGGAGCGGGGGGGGACGGGCGGCAGCGGGGCAGGGCCTGGAGGAAGGAGAGGGGAACCCGGGCAGGGCCGGAGGAGTCGGGGAATGGGGAGGAGCCCCGGGAAGGAGAAACACCCCGAGGCCAAACCGGGCCGGGGAAAGGCCGGGCCAGGCCGGGCCAGGCTAGGCCAGGAAGGCCGGGGCCAGGCGGGGGAACGTCTAGGCCGGGGCAGGGAGGCTCAGGCCTGAGAGGCGAAGGCCTTGGCCGGGGCCAGGCGAGGCCGTCCCGGGGCCGGTCTTACCTTGACGAGGGAGCAGAGCAGGCAGGCGCGGAGGTGCCGCAGGTCCTTGGGCACGGTCTCCAGCGCCATTCCGCCAGCGCTGCCGCCGCGCAGGCGCAGAGCGGGGCCGGGCCGGGCCGGGCCGCGGCGGGGGCCGAGCCTCGCTCGCCGCCCCGCGGGGCCCTGCGTCCGGCAGAGGGCAGCAGCGAGCCGGGGCGGGGAGCCGGGGGCGGGGGCAGCGGCGGGGCCGGCCCCGGGGCCGCGGTGCGGGGCAGGGGCGGCTGCGGAGCCCGGTTGGGCCGCGGCGGAGGCTTGGCGTCAGCCGGCCATGTGCAAGCGCTGTGTGGTAAACAATAACCACGGCTCTCCGATAAAGCCTTGGTCAGCTGGGCTTAGCGCTTGGCACCCAGATGGGTCAAGGGCTGCGGACCGAAAGCGTCATCCCTCTTTCTAGGAGAGCTTATCAGCGCCTAAAGGTCAGGAGGACGGGGCCAGAGTCCTTGCGATGGTGCCCAGGCACAGGACAAGAGGAAACAGGCACAAAGGGGAACCCAGCGGGCTCCACCTGAGCAGGAGGAGAAACTTGTCTGGTGTGAGGGTGCTGGAGCCCTGCAGCAGGCTGCCCAGAGAGGCTGCGGAGTCTCCTCGGGAGAGCTTCCGAGCCTGCCTGGCCGTGGTGGTCCTGGGCGAGCTGCTGTGGGTGCCCTGCTGGAGCAGGGGGTTGGACTGGCTGACCTCATTCGTGTTCATAGAGATGTGCAGGGGGAGTGCCCAGAGGCTGGAGCCAGGCTCTGCTGGGGGATGCCCAATGCCAGCACAAGGGGCAGGGGTGGAAGCTGAGGCAGAGGAAGTGCCATGGAAGCAGAAGGAAGAATGATTTCCCTGGGAGGGTGCCAGAGCCCTGGAGCAGGCTGCCCAGGGGGGCTGTGGAGTCTCCCTCTCTGGAGATATTCCAACCCCACCTGGATGTGTTCCTGTGTGAGCTGCTCTAGCTGATCCTGCTCTGGCAGGGGGGTTGGACTGGATGAGCTTTGGAGGTCCCTTCCAGCCCCTAACATTCTGGGAGTCTGTGATGTCCAGAGGGCCCTTCCAACCCCACCACGCTGGGATTCTGTGAAGACTAAAGCAGCAAGAACTAAAACCCAGCTGGGCATAGTCTTGGGCAACCTGTTGCAGTTGACCCTGCTTGAGCAGGGGAGTTTTGACTACATGGACTCCAGAGGTGCCTTCCAAACTGAACTCATCTTCTGACTCTGTGAAGCATCATCTTTTCTTTCCTGAGGAGGAAGAAGTTTAGCCAAGCTTTAGGGGACTTCTGTCAATCTCAGCTCCAGCAAGCCAGCAGAAGGGATCAGATAGCCTGAGTGGGTGAAGGTCCAGAAGAGAGTCAGAGAATCAGAAAGGCTCTATTAGATTTGGTGAAAATGTAACTGTGACTCCAGCTGTGGAATATGGACAAAGGAATAAACAGAAGATAAAAACTTGGGATCCTCTGGAAATGCCCCATGAGCTCCTGTGGATTTTTGAGCAGAGAGGTGTGTGTGCCTGTGACAGCCGAAGATCTCCTGCTCCACCCTTTTCCTGGGGAAAAGCATCATCAAAGATGACCTTTAAAGCCCCTTCTGCTGGTTTTGCTGTGGCTCATAAAACCCCAGAGGCAGCCTGAGAAGGGGAAGTGGCTTTTCTTAGTAAGGGCCTTTCAGCTTTCCATCACTCAAGAGGTGCAACAAGAGAAGTGTGGCCAGCAGGGCAAGGGAGGGGATTCTCCCCCTCTGCTCAGCCCTGCTGAGACCCCACCTGGAGTACTGCCTCCAGTTCTGGAGCCCCTATTACAGGAGGGATCTGGAGGTGCTGGAAGGTGTCCAGAGAAGGGCCACGAGGATGAGCAGAGGGCTGGAGCTGCTCTGCTGTGAGGACAGACTGAAGGAGTTGGGGCTGTTCAGTCTGGAGAAGAGAAGGCTCCGAGGTGACCTCATTGTGGCCTTCCAATCTCTGAAGGGGGCTCCAAGAAGGCTGGGGAGGGACTTGTCAGGCTCTCAGGTGGTGATAGGACTAGGGGGAATGGAATGAAGCTGGAGGTGGGGAGATTCAGGCTGGAGGTGAGGAGGAAGTTCTTCCCCATGAGAGTGGTGAAGGCCTGGAATGGGTTGTCCAGGGAGGTGGTTGAGGCCCCGTCCCTGGAGGTGTTTAAGCCCCAGGCTGGATGAAGCTCTGGCCAGGCTGCTCTAGTGTGGGGTGTCCCTGCCCATGGCAGGGGAAGTTGGAACTAGCTGATCCTTGTGGTCCCTTCCAACCCTGACTGACACTATGTCACTGTTCTTCTCCAGCTCTCCTGCAGCAGGCCGCCCTTTGCCCTTGCTCTGCTTAACGCAGCCGAGATGGAGCAGCAGGATGCAGCCAGGCTCCTTTGAGTCCCAGTGGGGCTGCTGTCACCCTCCAGTGGGGTTGTATTTCGGTGGCAGTGGCTTGGAACAAAAGCAGGCAGGCAGACTGGGTACAGATGGATAAATATATTAGTAAATAAATATATTTCTGAGCACATCAGCATATTCACACATCTTTGTTTCTAGTGGACATAAATACACACTTTTGCATATATATAAAATGTATTCTTCCTTTTTTTTCCCTCTATTTTTTTTTTGGGGGGGGTGGAAGGGGGAGGTCTCATAATTTATTCCCAAGCCCCAGGAGCCATGAGAGACTCTCAGCAAAAAAAAAAAAACCCAAACAAACAAAAAAGTAATAAAAACAACAAAGCAATGAACCAAAACCAAACCAATATTCACATTTCCCAAGGATCTGAACGTTAGAAAAGGGAGAGCAGAGGATCTGTGCAGGAGGGGGGAGGTCCAGCCAGGCCTGGCCCACGGTGCCCATCTCGGCGGGGGGGGGGGGGGTGGGAGGTCCGGGGATGGTGGTGGCTCCTGGGGAAGGGCTGGAGCTTTGGTTTGGGATAGAGAGAGTTCAGGATGCTCTGGCTTCCATCAGTTCTCAGCTGGGACTTTGGACACAAGGCAAATCAGCTCCACTTCACTGCAGTGATGCTGGAGAAACTGGGTGAGGAGCCCAAGGGTACTGAGCACTCCAAAGCATTGCCCAGGAAGGGGAGGTGCAGGCGCTGAGAGGAGCTGTTCCCTGTTTTCTCAGCTACTGCTTCTTGCCTTCCTGGCAGCCAAGGATGGTAGTCCATCTATGGAAGAACTTAAACCCCACCTTCCTGGAGACTTCCTCCCTCTCCTCCCACCTGAGAACCCCCCAAGGCAGAGCTGCACACTCTCCTCCACTCAGCAAGCCCTGGGGAGGGAGCCCAGCATCTAGGATGGCCATTTTGAGATGAGAAGGAGCAGCAGCAGCAGAACATCAGGGAAGGCAAACACTTTAGAGCAGGCACTGCCCTGCACAGCCTGGTAATACTGCAGTGGGGAGTGGAAAGGGGGTGGTAGTGCTGACCACCTTCTCCAAGGAGCTTGGGGCTTGCCACTGACTCACAGCCCTCCCTGGTTGTTTTGGGGTTTTTGAAGGGTAAGGAGGGAAAGAAAGGAGGACTTTTAGACTGCAAACTAGGTGCTCATTCCTCTGAGGCAGTGAAATGCAACCCTGCAGGCTCTCAGCCTTCTTGGCTCCTAAAGAAACTCGTTGGAACACACAGACTTCATGGCCCTCCCTCTGGAAAGTCACCTGAACCCTCCAGGATGGTCAAGAACTGGAGCTGGCTGAGGTAAGCCACATGCACAAGAAGTTGAACAGGGGGACTCCAGACTTGCTCTGGGTTTTTTGGGTTTGGTTTTGTTTTCCTCTAGTTTGAGACTGACTTCCTTGCAAAGGAGAAAACATCTGAGCTTGTGTCTTCTGCTTGCTCTGCAGGACAAGCAAGAAGAGCCTGGAGAGGTTAAAATGTGATTCTGCTGGGCTCTGAGGACAGAAATCCAGCTCTGAAAGGTCCCTGCAGTGGCTCAGGCACAGGAGACAAGAAATGAACACTAGCATGGGAACAGTGTTTTGTTTAAAGCAGTTATTGGCTGGCTTTAGGCTTTAGAACCATCACTTGAACACCAGTGACTGGGCAGCAGCTGGACAAAGATGCCCCTTCCAAAGACTGAGGGCAGCAAACCCTGTGCAAAGCTTTCCTCACCAACAAAGGAAGGCAGAGGCACAGCTCTCCTGACCTGGGACTGCATAACCAGTCTGCTCTCTGGAACTGAAGAAGCAGCTGCTTCAAAGGAAGGCACAGAAAGCACTGAGCAGATGGGGGAAGACTGTCCCTGCACCAGGTTTCAGATGGCCAGGAGATACCTTTGGCTCCAGTGTTGCATCCTCAGCGCCGGAGACACTCCGGTGCCACAGGAATGTGCCCTTCCCCTGGGGCCCTGGCTCCTTCTTTGGGCCTGACTGATCACTGAGGGCTGTGAACTTGCCAGTCTGATTCCCTGGCTCTGAGAAACTGTTTGGGTTCTGTCTGTTTGGAATCTGCCAGGTTTTTATTTGGCTTTGAACGCCCCCAGATCATGAGATGGTAGGAACCAGGAACCAGTGACACTAAGAAGCAAACCAAAGCGAAGCAAACCAAACCAAATGAAAACAGACCAAAACAAAACAGAACAGACCAAAACAAAACAGAACAGAGCAAACCAACCCAAACCCAAACCACCCCAACCCGACCCACGGGTGGGAGGGGAGGAGAACCAAAAAAGGAATGACCCCAAGAGCTTAGCAATGTCTCAAGTTTGCTCTCTCCCATCATCTGAATGTTAGAGAAGGCAGAAACATTCTGAGCAGCTCCCCTGCAGGATTGTTTCAGGTGTCTCACAAGCAGGAAGATCAGGCTGGGACTCTGCTCTGCAGTTACCATGGATGCTTTTGCTGGGCATTTTTTGCTGTGTCTTGGGGCACCAAGAGGAAGGAAAGAAGCAGGAGCCCCGTGAGGGCAAGGATTTTCCATGACTCCTGGGATGGAGGCATCTCAGGGCTTGAAATATGCTCAACAGATGAGGTGTTCTTCACAGGGCTGCCCATCACACCTATTTTGAGGGTAGGTGGAGGAGTTAAGAGGGTGAGAGACTTGTTCACATTGCCAGATGAGAGGGTGGATGCTTTGCAATGGAAAGAGTCTGACCCAGCTCCTTCCCAGAAAGGCTGACACCGTCCTGGGGGTTTTCACCTCTCCTGCTGCCGCTGCCAAACTGCAGCCAACAGCGGGGATGGCATCAGCTGAGGGGCAAGGAAGTGATCAAAAGTGGTGACAGATGTTGATTTCCAGTGAGGGCAGAAGCAGCATCTTGCAGGGCAGACCTACGAAGTGGTGAGCTGGAGACTAGCTCGTTCCTGTGTCTGAAATAAGAGTGGAAAAGTTAAATGAAGAAGTCTGGCTTTTGACCTAAGTGAGGAAATGAAGTCAGGAGCTACCAGGCCACAGAAAGTAATTTCTGCAGCTTTTGGTCTCGAAGGCTTGTTTATTTTTGAAGTGTTTAGCAAAACCTTCTGTGGCATGAGGATGCCAAAATAGCAGCTTGCACTCGCTCCGTGAGCTCTTCCAGCCGGAGACTCCCACGGCCGGGCCCCGAGCGAGCCAGCCCCACGCGGGTGCCCCCTGGGTGGAGATGGGCTGCCTGTGCCTTCCAAGGAGAACAGCACCTGGAGAGCACAGCTCTGGGGTCGTGGGAGCAGGTGAGGGCAGCACGAGCGTCACACTGCTTGTTTGCAGTCTGCTCCTTGGCGTGGGCCGTGGGGGTCTGGCGGTCCTGCCTCGCCCGTGCAGATGGGAGCTCCTCCGCCGCTGGGGCGCTGAGCACCTTGGTCCACCCCAGCTCTCCAGTAAGCAAACAGGCCGAGTGTCTTATTAAACTGAGTGCTCATGGACATCCTGGACCTCCTCTGCAGACCCTGCATTCCAAGAAAAGAAGAGAGCAAAGTGTCAGCCGCATCTAGCTGGACACCCCCAGACTCTGCAGCTGCTGGGGCCTTGACCCTGCGACACAAACAGACAGAGCAGAATTAACCAGGTTGGAAGAGACCTTTGAGATCATCCAGTCCAACCTCTCACCCAACACCACCCAATCAACTAAACCATGGCACCAAGTGCCCCATCCAATCTCCTCCTGAACACCTCCAGTGAGGGTGACTCCACCACCAAACTGGGCAGCACATCCCAAAGGCCAATCATTGGACTTGGTGATCTCTGAGTCAAAGCCCCCCCAGGAGGGAACCTCATCACGTTCACCAAGGGCAAGGGCAGGGTCCTGCCCCTGGGGAGGAACAACCTCCTGCAGGAGCACAGCTGAGGGGGGACCTGCTGGGAAGCAGCTCCAAGGAGAAGGATCTGGGAGACAAGTTCCTCATGAGCCAGCAATGTGGCCTGGTAGTCAAGAAGGCCAATGGGGTACTGAGGGCACTCAGAAGAGTGTGGCCAGCAGGGCCTCTGCCTCTACTCTGCCCTAGCTAGGCCACAGCTGGAATCCTGGGTCCAGTTGTGGGCTCTGCAGTTCAAGAGAGACAGGGAACTGGTGGAGAGGGTCCAGGGGAGGCGACAGAGATGCTGAGGGGCCTGGAGCAGCTCTGGGAGGAGCAAAGGCTGAGAGCCCTGGGACTGAGAGCCTGCAGAAGAGCAGCCCCAGAGGGCAGCTGAGCAATGGTCAGCAAGGGCTAAAGAAACTGTGGGTTGCAAGAGGCCTGGGCCCAGGGACAGGACAAGGGGCAGCAAGGGGCACAAACTGGAACCCAGCAGGTTCTGTCTGAAGATGAGGAGAAACTTGTCTGGTGTGAGGGTGCTGGAGCCCTGGAGCAGGCTGTCCAGAGAGGTTGTGGAGTCTCCTCTGCAGAGATTCCAACCCCACCCTGGGCACTGTGATCCTGGGCAAGCTTCTGTGGGTGCCCTGCTTTAGCAGGGGGGTTGGACTGGGTGATCTCCAGAGGTCCCTTCCAACCCCCACCGTGCTGGGATTCTGTGAAGTTCCTCCTGGTATTTGGGAAGGACTTTCCTGGCCACCTCTCCAGTTTATTCCTCTAAGCCAAAGCACACTAAAATGTGAAGAGAAGACACCAAGCTGCTCTAAATATTCCAGGAGGTACAGGCTAAGGGCATGGTGCACCCCGGGCTCCACACTGCTACTAGAGGTTTGCTCTTTGAGGAGAGGCTCTGCAAGCATTTGAAAACAATTAGCAACAGCAAACACCAGGGGCCTGATCTTCACCCAGTGCCACACAGCACAGCACCTCCCAGGGACAGGGGGCAGCAACAGCAGAATGTGCAGCCCAGGCTGCAGGTGAAGCGTGAGTGCAGGGAAGGGATGGGTCAGGACGCTCAGGAGGCTGCACAAATTGCTTCTGAGCCCTGAACGAGCCAAACCCAACCAGTGGTGGTTGGCCACAAATGCCAATCCCTGACAGGATGCCAGCCAGCAAGGCCTGCAGCTCACACTCTGCACCAGCCCCTTGCCCTGGCCAGCTGCTGGCAGGCAAGTGCTGAGCAGGTAACTTGGAATCATTCAGCAGGAGGGCTGCCTAGAAATGGTGCACCCCGAGTTACTGCCTCAGGCTGTCCCCTTCTCTCCAAGGGCTGACACACACACACCTCGAGCCCCTCCCCACATGTCTCCTAAGTCTGCCCAGAGCCTCCTGCAGGCTCAGCAGAGCCCAGGAAGGGCACCTCTGCATTTTTACCTTTCCCTGAATGTTCAATATCTTTACTGGTGATCTGGAGGAAGGGATTGAGTCCATCAGCAGTAAATTTGCAGATGACACCAAGCTGGGGGCAGGAGTTGAGCTGTTAGAGGGTAGGAGAGCTCTGCAGAGGGACCTTGCCAGGCTGGACAGATGGGCAGAGTCCAAGGGCAGGAGATTGAACACATCCAAGTGCCGGGTTCTGCACATTGGCCACAGCAACCCCAGGCAGTGCTACAGGCTGGGGACAGAGTGGCTGAGAGCAGGCAGAGAGGGACCTGGGGGTAGTGGTTGACAGTAGGCTGAACATGAGGCAGCAGTGTGCCCAGGGGGCCAAGAAGGCCAATGGCATCCTGGCCTGCATCAGGAAGAGTGTGGCCAGCAGGAGCAGGGAGGTCATTGTGCCCTGTGCTCAGCACTGCTGAGGCCACACCTTGAGTCCTGTGTCCAGTTCTGGGCTCCTCAATTTAAGAAGGACATTGAGAGACTTGAAGGTGTCCAGAGAAGGGCAACAAGGCTGGGGAGGGGTCTGGAGCACAGCCCTGGGAGGAGAGGCTGAGGGAGCTGGGGTTGCTTAGCCTGCAGAAGAGGAGGCTCAGGGGAGACCTTCTTGCTCTCTGCAACTCCCTGAAGGGAGGTTGTAGCCAGGTGGGGGTTGGTCTCTTCTCCCAGGCCCCTAGCACCAGAACAAGAGGACACAGTCTCAAGCTGTGCCAGGGGAGGTTCAGGCTGGATGTTAGGAAGAAATTCTTCCCAGCAAGAGAGATTGGCCATGGGAATATGCTGCCCAGGGAGGTGGTGGAGTCCCCATCCCTGGAGGTGTTTAGGAAGAGCCTGGATGAGGCACTTGGTGCCATGGTTTAGTTGATCAGATGGTGTTGGGCGATAGGTTGGACTTCATGATCTCAAAGGTCTCTTCCAACCTGGTCTGGTCTATCCTATCCTATCCTATCCTATCCTATCCTATCCTATCCTATCCTATCCTATCCTATCCTATCCTATCCTATTCTTGAGATCCAAAGGAAACAGATGTCCATATAGGTATTGCCCGGGAGGGGAGGAGGGAAGGGAAGGGAAGGGAAGGGAAGGAAGGGAAGGAAGGGAAGGGAAGGGAAGGGAAGGGAAGGGAAGGGAAGGGAAGGGAAGGGGAGAGGTTCGGGGAGGTTCGGAGAGGTTCGGAGAGGAGAGGTTCGGAGAGGTTCGGAGAGGAGAGGTTCGGAGAGGAGAGGAGAGAGAGAGGAGGTTCGGGAGAGAGAGGAGAGGTTCGGAGAGGAGAGGTTCGGAGAGGAGAGGAGAGGAGAGGAGAGGAGAGGAGAGGAGAGGAGGGAGAGGAGAGGAGAGGAGAGGAGAGGAGAGGAGGAGAGGAGAGGAGAGGAGAGGAGAGGATGGAATGGAATAGGCCAGGTTTAAACCACTGCCAACTACTTCTCATGTCCACCAGTCCCTGTGCCACACAGGAGAGCCAGCTTCAGCCACTCTGTGGTCAGTCAGATGTCCTGAGTCTCAAAGAACATCATTAAAACATTTCCTGAGAGCTCTGCCTGGGTGAGTGTCCCCTGCTAGAAGGAAGGTTCAGAAAGGTCTTGACTTGGAACTGGTGGTAGAGCCTCAGCTGCTGGCCTGGGCATCGAGACCCTTGCAGGCCAATGAACTTGGTGATCCACCAGAAATCTTCTCCTTTGGGTATTAGGTTTTAATGGTGGTCTTGTGCTGCCTTCTAATCCCTTTCCCACTCTCTAGTCAAGATCAAAGATGTGACATGAAAGGGAATGGCTAAGAGGATGAGCAGGAGATGCTGGAGAGGGGGAGGATGCTGACAGTGTGCTGCAGGAGGTGAGATTTCCCAGAGTGGCAAATGAAGAGATTTCATCAGCCTGCTGCGCTGGGGGTAATCTGGCTGCTCTGGGAGCAGATCCCTGCGTGCTGGGGTGGTTTAGGAAGCCATCCAGCTGTAATTCACAGCTAGTTGTCTGACTTCTCTTAGAAGGCTCCACTCGGCATTGCTCGAGGACTGATTCTTCAGTGAAACAACCCCCAGGTAGAGTCTCCCAGGCAAGGAAGGCAGGCAGGGGTGTAGCTTTATGCAAACCCCACCATGAAAAGCTGCTGGAGGTGCTGAGGGAAGTGGCATGAGCTCCCAGGTCGTGCAGGCCTCTGTGGGATCCTGTGGGGTGCCCTGGCAGCGCTGTTGCCTGCCGTGCCAGCACAGGGCACCGCCTGCGCAAGCGGAGCTTCTCCAGGGGCCGTGGACCAGGATCCAGCCTCTCCTTGCAGCTGGGTGAGGTGAGCACACGCCTGGAGGGTGCTGCATCCCACAGGAACACCAGCAGCTTCTGGAAACCCTGGTTTAGGGACTTCCTGAGCCAGAGAGTGGATTTGCATCTCTGCTTTTGATGGCTCTTGCTCTAGGACTCTCGAGCCCATCTGGCTCCTGGCGCCTGCATCCTCTGGGCAAGGAGCACAAGTTTCTCTCCACACCCTCTGCGACCTCATTGGGTGGTTTAAAGCTTCTGCTCCCCATCTTTTTTGTTACAAGCACCACTGAGTCTCTCTTATCTGCCTTCTCCCCTACTCTCCTGATGCCATAGCCTCTCTTTGGTATCATACCTATTTCAAATCATCTTTTTCCCACGTGAAGGTCTCATCATCCTTTGCTGCTTGCCCATCCCTTGCTGTGCTTGCACTCAGTCCCCTTCTGCACTCCTCCCAGGCTGCCATATCCTCTCTTGAGCAGCCAGGGTGTGACCAGCGCTGGGTGCCAGCTGTGAAAGCACCACAGACTCATGCAGCTGCACCATGCCACTTTCTGCTTGTCCCACGTCTGTCCCCAGCCAGCCAGCTCCTACCAACGCCTGGATTGCCACCTTGAAGGGCTCCTGCTCGTGTGCAGCATTCTCTGCTGCTTACAGGGGTTGGACAAGAGGAGCCTGAGGGCTGCCCTCATCATGTTGGTAAAGATGTGCTGGGCAGCGGGGGAGGATGGAGCCAGGCTCTGCTCAGGGATGTCCAGTGATAGGACAAGGGGTACTGGGGGCAAGCTGGAGCAGAGGATGAACACGATGAACATGGACACGATGAACATGGACATGATGAACATGAACAGGAACATAAGGAGAAACTTTTTCACTGGGAGGGTGCTGGAGCCCTGCAGCAGGCTCCCAGGGAGGTTGTGGGCTCTCCTTCTCTGGAGACATTCAAAACCCACCTGGATGCATTCCTGTGTGACCTGCCCTGGGCCTGACCTTGCTCTGGCTCTTGATGATCTTTCGAGGTCCCTCCCAACCTCTGCTGTGCTGTGATGCTGTGATTTCACCCAGCCCTCTACTGCCCCATAACTCAGCAACTGGAGAGCCCTCTGTGACCAGTTTTGAAGGTGGCAGCCCTGAAGGATTTAGTCTTTTATAAACTTTGCTACCTCCTCTCCTGGCCCAGGATATTTATGAGCTTGTCAAAAGGTGCAGAGAGCTGAAGAGCTCCACTCTCCTCCTTCTCTAACTTCCCTCCATTAAGACTGATCTGCACTTTGTCCCCTCTTTGGGAGTGAGTTACTCACCCTTGAGAGCACTTTCCCTTTTATCCCTTGAGAGCTTCATTCCCCTGAAAGATCTGCAAGGTGTTAGCTCTCTCCACACAAGCTGTGTGGCCTCATCCCCTGGTTCAACATTTAGCCATGCACCTACCAGCCAGAGCCTGCATTTGAATTGTGAACAGTTTGCCTGGCAGGAAAGTCAGGCTCAGCCTTCCATGGCTTCAGCTACTTCAAGGTGATATTGCCCTCAGCTCTTCCTTTGGGCTCTGGGTACAGGGAACAGTTTGGTGCTTGAGCCCTTGCACAAAGTCCAGGTGAAGACTCTGTGACCCTGGCAGTTGGCCACCAGCCACTTTGCTGGTGTGTTCCAGGAACACTGAGACTGCTGATTGTAGGGAGGATCCTCCATCCCATGCCCTTCATGGAGCTATGCCAGGGTGAGAACCTCCTCAAGCACTTTCACTGATCACTAAGGCAATGCATTCAGTTTGCTCTTCTGCTCTGCAGTTACAGCCTTTAACAGTTTAGCCTTCAGAAGAGAAGGCTGAGGGGAGACCTCATCACCCTCTACAATTACCTCAGAGGAGGTTGGATCAAGGTGGGGGTTGGTTTCTTCTCACATGCAACAAGTGACAGAAGGGGAAATGGCCTCAAGTTGTGCCAGAGAAGGTTCAGGATGGAGATCAGGCAAAAATTCATCCCAGAAAGGGTTCTCAGGCATTGGAACAGGCTGCCCAGGGAGGTGGTGGAGTCACCATCCTTGGAGGTGTTTAAAAGCTGCCTGGATGTGGTGCTGAGGGACATGAGCTCTGGGCGAGTGGTTGGACTTGATGTTCTCAAAGGCCTCTTCCAACCTCAACAGTTCTGTGGCTCTATCCCTCTTAGCTCTGCATAGCTCCCTGGACCTGCAGCACCCCTGGCAGCCTTCTGAAAAGAGTTCAAAGGGTTTCCATTAAGGGTCTCTCTCTTTTCCACAACTTGTTCAGAGAAGTCTTTCC